>CM033473.1:113542436-113572237 GCA_019447015.1 Hymenochirus boettgeri
GGTCTCTACTAGGGGTCCTGCAAACAGGAAGTCAGTATTTCGGTTGCATTTATTTATACACAGACAAAATGCTGAATTGGCAGATTAAGGTCATTGGGATGAAAAAATACTGCTCTTTTTTCTGAAAAGCATATGTATTTGCACTGAACTTCCCCTTTAAAATCCTGCGCTAAAACTAGCGCAAATGCGTCATTAAATCGCGAGCGTCTGGTAAATTATTGCATAACCCGCGCATCCAACACTAATATGGAGCTAAAGCCGTGTTAACCAGTAGCAAATCGGTTAGCACGACTTTAACCATTGTAAAAAGGCACCAAAAAACTGACCGTGTGAACAAGCCCTAAAAAATAACCAATTTGTAACTTTGGGGCTGTGCAAACTTGCATTTTTTTCAGACTAAACAACCCCCTTACCTGGGAAACAATCCCAAACATGATATTTTTAGAATCCATACATCTTTAACCTCTGTGATATTCAGAGGGAAAGGGATTCACAGCCAGCACGTAGGAGACAGTCAGATGAAATCACAGTTCATTTATTGAATGCTCAAAACAAACAATCTCCCGTATTCAGCACAGTGTAACAAAGGAAAAAGGGCTTACTTCATCCAGATAGGAACATCCAAACAGTGGCGTAAGTAGTCATCACTGGGCCCCCCAGCAAAACTATGATGGGATGGTGCTTCATCCACAGTAGTTTTCTGGGAGGAGGCTATATCTGTAATAGGAAAAATAAGAAGATGGGGGCCCCTTGGCTCCTGGGCCCCCTGCAGTTGCTCCCCCTGCTCTCCTGTAGTTACGCCCCTGCATCTAAACCTTCACAAGTTCTGCACAGTCCAGGTTTGTTTTCCCCACTGGAAGTTGGGGATATAACTCCAGGTAAATGTTACAATGCCTTTCTGCAGCTCTCTACTGCACACACCAGCTTGCAACTCAGCAGAAACAAAAGAACCCCAGTGATCAGGTTTGCACCCGATTCATAACCTGCCTTCCTGCTAGGCAGAAAGCAAAACCCGGTCTGTGGAGTGAGAGGCCCACCCGTTCCATCCTTCTCACTCCTGAGTCCAGCCCTGAAACTACAAGCTTTGGTTGCTAATCAAAACTCCTGGACTCATTTCTGGATACACACAGGATTTAATAAGACCAAACAATATAGGCAGGAGAAATATATCTTCCATCCAGGACCTGTCCCAGTGGCCCTGTACATCTCATAATGTGGCATTCTTTTAAAAGTACACACAGAAAGAAAGAGATGATTCAAATTTAGAAATCTTCCCAAAATATGGCAAGTAAGAAAACCTCACTAAGGGCTGGGCCACACTGCTGTGATTTTTCTGCAATTGTGTTTGCGTTGCAGTGTGGCCGTGCCCTTAATATCAATCTTCCACTTGTCCTTGGTCAAACAGTCACAGCCACAATTAACCCCAAATAGGAACAATGTGCATAAGTGCAATTACAAAAAAAAAAAATCTAAATTCTCTGTATTAAGAACAGCTTCCCCTCAAATTAAGAAATACCCTCACATGTAATTTAAAAATATTTCTAAAATTACACACTTTCAGCTATGTAATGGAGCCCAATTTTCATTCATGCATGTAGAATTCTATACATAAATCAACTCAAAGTGGAGCCAATGCATAGATTTGGAGCTGTGCTCTAAGCGCACACTTCCGGATTAAAACCTCTTTACCTTTGAAATTGCACAAACATTTTTGGGAACATAGACGCTTTTTAAATTATTTAGCGCTACCATTTGTACATGCAGACTTCCTCATTCAATACAAGCAATCAAAATCGAGCAAAATGAAACTTCTCGATAACAAAAATGTTTTTTGTTTTTTTACAACACTAAAAATGACCAGCTTACCAGTTTGGTGTTCGCAAATATTCTTTTCAGTGATGAGAAAACAGACATATGTGGCTTCTAGGGACTCTCCCAAATTAACGATCTATAGAAAAAGACCATTCGTAACCTAATCTTGGAATGATAAGGGCACGCACGCTGTTAAATAATTACAGTCATAAGGAATGTAATAGACACAAATACGGTCATGCAATCTGTGGTGAATTGAAACTGTAAGCTTTACATCATATCATAAAAAACGATCTACCTCCCCCCTAAGAACCGACGTACGTTTCGGAGCTCTCCCGCTCCTTTTTACGGAAGAACCGGACCCGGAAGAAGGAGCGGGAGAGCTCCGAAACGTACGTCGGTTCGTTTGGTGCCTATTTCTTTTTGGATAGCCGGGTCTATCTGTGGTCAGTGTGTGCCGCTCTAGTTTGCCTGTATCAAGTCTGCTGGTTCCCTGCTCTGCCCCCTGCCTGGAGCGGGAGGCACTACCTCCGTTTGGTTTTGGGCTAGGTACGGGTGGTCTGAAGCCTACCCCCAGATGCTGTGTGGTGCCGGACCAAGAATCTCTTCAAGGCTTGTTGGATCTTTTTCACAGACTGTTTTTGAGTGCCGGGACATTCTTCTGGCAATGAATGAAGCTTACAGTTTCAATCTACCACAGATTGCATGATCGTATTTGTGTCTATTACAGTCCTTATGACTAATTATTTAACAGCGTGAGTGCCCTTATCATTCCAAGATTAGGTTACGGTCTTTTTCTATAGATCGTATAAATATTTATTACCATTTGTTGCACCGGTTAATAATTTACCTTAGCTGTTTACTTTTTATGCCAAGTGAATCTTCCCTTTTTCTACCAGTTTTGACTCTCCCAAATTAAACAGTACTAAAAAAATTTACATTGACCAAAATACACTGTGACAATGTGTTGCTTACCAAAGACCTGATAATTTATTATCAGTTTCATTTACTTTGAGAGCAATAAAAGACTGTAGATATGCCATTCTTCAACAAAAAAAGACTGTAGATATGCCATTCTTCAACAAAAAAAATAACCCATTACAAAATATATACCCAATACAAACTATTGGTTTATGAGAATGATTGGTTGATTGAAATTGGTGGACTTCTAATCTTTGCTTTGTTTGTAATTTTATTTATAACCTACCCCTGTAGTGGATTTCTATGGGAAGAACTGTAAGATTATAGCCTTATAACCTACCCCTGTAGTGGATTTCTATGGGAGGAACTGTAAGATTATAGCCTTATAATGTTACAGTTCTAGGAGGAGAAGGAAAGAAGAAGCCACAAAGGGGTAGGTTATAATAAATAATGCACCCGAACTGTAAATTAAAAAGATATTAGAAGTCACCTTGGAGTTCCGCACCCAGTATAAAAGGGACTCCTTGTGCTTTTATATGGTCACGGAACTCCAAGGTGACTTCTAATATCCTTAATAAATTATTAATAAAGATTAAATAAAGCTTACAAACATAGGCTAAAAATACATATATATAAATTATGGATATATAGATATAAGTGTATGCCTTGACACATTAGGAATGAGATCCCTGCCCCAAAGAGCTTACAATCTAAGTGAGTGGGACAACATACAGAAACAAGTGAGGGGGTGGATACAAAGTGCTTGAGATGGCTAACAATCATTTAAAGTGCTGGTTTTCAGAAAGGTAGGATAACAGTCTAGATTTGAAAGTATTAATGGATGTCACCTGGTGAATTGAGAGAGGTAGAGAGTTCCAAAGGTGGGGAGAAGCAGAGAGAATTGTTTAAGGTGGGAAGAGGCAGGTGTGAAGTTTAGAGGGGTTGCAGCCAGCACACAGTACACAGTTTTGTAAAACAACAGTCCTTTTTATTTGCAAAGGTAACTTAAACAACTTTGTTCCAGCATAAAGGAATAAGTAAATGAAAAGGCTTACATCAGCTTTGGAGTCCTTTAACATAAATAAAGTCCAGCTTAACCCTTTCACTGCCAGGAGATTTTCATTTTTTTTTGCGTTAACTGCCAGAAGAATTTTCAGGATTTTGTCCTTAATCGCTTTAGACTAATTTTACAGTAGGAAACCTTGCAGTAAATCAGGAATATTATACATTGTTTTTTTCAGCACAAAGTGTACTTTAATATGGTAACAAAATTTTGTAACTTTTCTGGAAATTTTACTGGAATTATGGGTAAAATATGTAAAAAAAATGAAAAATTTGCAAATTTTCATGGATTTTTCCCATTTTTACTTATAGTTATCTTAAGGTTACACACAAAAATCTTACTGTTTCTAAAAGCTCAGATACTCCCGAGTACAACGATACCAGATATATGTAGGTACCCGACGTTTCCTGTACAGGAGACCCCCCCAAACTAAAACTGCACCTCCTAGAATATTACACCAAATTAAAATGTGTAACCACTACTGACAGTTAACATAGAATATCTACCAAATTATCTAAAATATCCCCCCAAGTGAGTCCCCCAACATACTGCCCCAGCTGCTTCTGATATGCAAATCTTTTCCAGAGCTCCTCTCTGCTTCCCAAAACCCTGGTGTGTACCTGGGTGGAATGGGAAGGCCCACCCTTCCTTCCCTCCCATTCCAGGAGTCCGGCCCTAAAAAAAAACAAAAACAAATGGTGGTCAGCATGAATACAACCTTAGTATCACAAAACTTGACAGCCAGGAGCTCATCGCTTCTTAGAGCAAAATTCTCTCCACGCTTTAGTGTCTTATCCAGTAAAGCCTTGGGCAACCCTTTTCGAATAGGATTTATGGTGCCACAGGCTGGGGTGTCAAAAGAATAAAGATATCTAAACAAGGGAATACTTGTATAAAAGTTATCCACATATAAGTGGTAACCTTGGCCCAGCAATGGAGAAATGAGCTCCCAGACTATCTTGCCACTGACCGTTAAATCCAGTGGACAACCAGGGGGGTCTAACTGTGAGTCCTTGCCCTCATATATCATAAACTTGCTAGTGTACCCAGTACTACTTTCGCAGAGCTTATATAATTTGATGCCATAGCGAGAACGCTTACTTGGCATGTATTGACGGAATATTAGGCGCCCTTTGTAGAGCATAAGGGACTCATCAATACAGATATTCTGGGAAGGGATGTAAACCTCTGCAAAGCGTTTAGACAGGCTATCAATAAAGGGCCTCAATTTATGAATCCTGTCATGACCGGGTGCACCGGGGGGAACAGCTGTGGTGTTATCGTTAAAATGCATAAACCGCAATAAGATTTGGTAGCGGTTTCTAGGCATTACAGCTGAAAAAAGGGGGAGGGAAATTACAGTGGTGGTATCCCAATAGCCTTCCAATGTATTGTTCTTTACGAGACCCATTGAAAGAGTGAGGGCAAAAAATTTTTTCATTTCCACTATTGTGGTGGGATACCATGCACGAGCACGTGAATATACACCTAATTGGTGTGTGGCAATATACTGCTCGGCAAATAGATTAGTATAGTGGACCACATCCTGTAGGATTGCGTCCGTCAGAAACAGCTGAAAGAAGTCTAGCACTTCAAAATTACTGGTGTCCACCTTCACGCCAGGGACTGCTAAAAAATCAGGAATTTGGGGGGTAAAATTAGCGGGAGGCCTCCACGCAGGCTCTCCTCCAACTGCAGCACCAGCAACACTCCCATCATCTACCTCCATAGGACCAACAATGCTAGGACCAGCCTCATCATCAGCAGAACCACTACTCTCTAAGGCTGTGACAGTGTCACTACTGCCATGCTCGTCAGAATCTGATGATTCTGATCCACTGGGTAAATACTCAGGGTCAGCATCAGCATCAGAAAAATCACTTTCCTCTGAGCTGGTCAGCATACAGTATCTAGCAGCCTCCTGTACAGAAAAGCTCTTCTTCTTAGCCATTGTATCAAAAGTCACTGTACCAATTTTCTTTTCAAACAAAAGACCTGCAGTTAACCCCTTCAGCAAAAAGACCTGCAGTTAACCCCTTCAGCAAAAAGACCTGAAGTTAACCCCTTCAGCAAAAAAGACCTGAGGTTGACCTCAAGCAAACTAAGTAACAATGTTTCAACTTTCCAACTTTCAACACTTTCTAGAAAGCACCAGAAAACTGAAATACTATAAAAAACTAAACCTAATGAACAGTATACAAAATTTAACACCGTACAATTCCAAAATACCGAAAATAACTTTTATATATTTTAGATAACTTTATAAAACAGAAATCAAGGGTAACTGAAGCAAAAAAAAAAATATAATAAAGACACTGAATATATTTAGCACAGAAAAGCAAAAAA
Organism: Hymenochirus boettgeri; assembly: GCA_019447015.1. Lineage (NCBI taxonomy): Eukaryota > Metazoa > Chordata > Amphibia > Anura > Pipidae > Hymenochirus > Hymenochirus boettgeri. Next base: position 113,548,579 of record CM033473.1, read on the forward strand.
TGCACAAAAGTACTTCACTACACAGCAGGACTGGGGGTCAAAATCACAGATCCACTAGTCTTGTTGTGTAATAAAGAAATCAAGGGTAACTGAACCAAAAAAAGTATATAAAACTGAGATTGCAGAAAATTACAACAAAAAACAAAAATGGCTAAATAACTTTACCGCACAGCAAGACTGGGGGTCAAAATGACAGACCCACTAGTCTTGATGGGTAATAAAGATGTTAACAGTAAATTCAATCCCACAAGTTATCAGTAAGAGGGTCTGGGGGTGGGGGAGGGGTAGATGGGTATATAGGGATATAAGAGGGGTATATAGGGATATAAGAGGGGTAAAACACAAAATATACACACAAAAACAAATACAATTATAGAAATAATATAAATAAACACCAAAATAAAAGAAACAGCAAAAAAAATCCAGAAAAACTGTCAAAATCAAAATGAATGAAAAATACAAAATAAAAAAATATGTTGATTTTGTGTGTATTTTTGTGTGTATGTGTATGTGTGTGTGTGTGTGTGAGAGTGTAAATATGTGTTTGTAAGTGTGTGTTAGTGTGTACTAAAGTGTGTAGATGTGTGTAATACAAAAAAAAAAGTTTATAAAGTTTATAAACTAAATGTATGTGTGTAGTGTGTGTAAATACTGTACCAGTCCAGAAGACAGATGATCTAAAGCAGGCAGCAAGGTAAATCCCAGCAGGAAACACAGCAGATCACAGCAGGAGGGCTCCAGCAACGTAATCCACCAGGTAAGTTGTGAGAAAAATCCAGCAGGGGGCGGTTCCTTCCCACTGATCATCAGCAAGTCACTGCCCATGTGACTGCTGATGTCAGTGCCTTCCTATTGGCTCCTCGGCGATCGTGGACCGGGGAGAGGTAAGTAACCCGATGTTGCTCGTTGCCTAGGGGATTTGCAAGAGCGGGGAAGCGGTTTCCCCGCTCTCACTTCGGCCATGCAGCTCCAGGACCCGGAAGTGCTGCAGATCGTGAATATACGATCTGTGGCAGTTTGGTACTTGTCTGCACAGAACGTATATTCACGATCTGTGGCAGGCAAAGGGTTAAAGGGTATGTCCACCCTAAAAACGAATTTTTGGTAAGGTAAGTAAAGTTTGGGGATCTTTCTAAGAATATAAATAGAGCGGTTGGGGCTGGGGGGACAGGGGGAATCATATAGCTAAAGGGTTTTACGCTAGGGGGAGGGAATCCTGAGGGGAAGGGAGGGGGAGAAGGGCTGCAGTACGCATGCCAAACTTCTCCCGGAGGCCAGGTAGGAGGCAGAGTCCTATATGGACTCTGCTATCCTCCTGGTGGGCAGTTTTTGGGACTTTGGGGGGGGACTACAGGAGAACCTTATGGAGCTGGGATGTGAGGTAAGGATTAAACTACACTACATGATGGGGCCAGTAGTTGGGGGGATTATAGTTTTGGGGGTGGACATGCCCTTTAAAGGGACCAGAGACTAAATAATGGAGACACATATCTCCCATCCATTACCCAGCCGTGATGTCCCCTACACAGGTTTGTGGAGAAGAAATAATACATTGAGTTTTGGATAAATTAAGGCGGCGGTGTGCCATCCAGGTAGGAATAGAGATTACATGTTTAGAGATTTAAGATTGAACTTGTGTGTACATAAAGTGATTAGATTGTAAGCTCTTCAGGGCAGGGCCTGATGTGAATTGAGTAAATAATTGAAAAGCGCTGTGGAATATGTAGCGCTATATAAGAAATAAAATACATACAACTTAAAGGGTTAGTGCAGGGGTGCACACGTAACTTTGGGTATCATCAACATATAGGTGACACTTAAAAGGGGAACTGTGGTTTCCAAACAAGTTGATTTTAAATGAAAGGCCAGTTTCATGTGACTGACATGTGACATTCCTAAGGCTGATCCTCCACCTCGCAGCTGGCGAGCACAGCCTCAGACTTCAGTGACAGGACAGGAGACAGAAAGTCCCTCCCCTCCCTGCTGTGAGAAGATCCTCGCAGAGAAGGTAAGGGAATCTACAGCCCTACTCCCTACAGCTTTTTCAGGCAGAGTTCTCACTCTGTTCTCACTCTGCCTGAAAAGGCTATTTTCACACAGTTTTCTGTAGAGGGGGGTCTGAGTGTCCCACGGCACCTGCGGATGGGCAGGGCAAAGGCACTGCAAGCGAGCGGGGCTTAGGCACACACGAGTGGGCGGGGCCACATGAGGCTGTAAGGAAACAGGACAAGGGGGGGCCTGCAAATGGAGGGGCCATGGGGTCCATGAGTGGGAGAGACCAGGGGAGCTTGCAAGAGGAGGGGGTCTGCAAGGGGAAGAGGAGACACAGGGCAGATTGACTGTCATCTATTGACATGGTTTCAGAGCAGGAAGCAGGAAGTGCAGGGGACGTGGTGATGCTACTACCATATCACACACAAAAATGTAAATATCTTCAAAACTACACAAAATAAACAATGAAAATAAATTGCAAAAATTCTCAGGAGAGAAATTCTTATCAATTTACCTAAAGTCATTTTTGGACCACAATTCCCCTTTGATGCCAAATGAACTGATTATATCTTCCAAAGAAATAATGTAGAGGGAAAACAGTAATGATCCCAAAATATAGCCCATGGGGGCCCCCACACTAAGCGGAACAGGAGAGGAAGTCTTTATAGTAAGGGAGACATGGGGGGAGGAGGTACGTATGGGGCCCAGACTTGAAAGGGGCCTGGACAGTAAGGGAATGGCTATAATAATAAAAAAAGAAAATGCTCTTTACTGCAATACTACATTTCACCCACTGCCACTGCCGGGCACTGCTGCTGTGACCCCAGTAAATCTGTTGCCACATTTACAAGTATTTGTAATTTAACCCTTTCAGTGCCAGCAGATTTTCTTTTTTTTTTTTGCGTTAAGTGCCAGAAGAATTTTCAGGATTTTGCCCTTCATCGTTTTAGACTAACTTTACAGTAGGAAACCTTGCAGTAAATCAGGAATATTATACATTGTTTTTTTCAGCACAAAGTGTACTTTAACTCGGTAACAGAATTTTGTAACTTTTCTGGAAATTTGACTGGAATTATGTGTAAAATATGTAAAAAAAATGTAAAATTTGCAAATTTTCATGGATGTTTCCCATTTTTATTTATAGTTATTTTAAGGTTACACATAAAAATCTTACTGTTTCTAAAAGCTCAGATACTCCCGAGTACAACGATACCAGATATATGTAGGTAGCCCACTTTTCCTGTACAGGAGACCCCCCAAACTAAAACTGCACCTTCAAAAATATTACACCAAAATGAAATGTATAACCACTACTGACAGTTAACATAGAATATCTACCAAATTAACTAAAATACAAGTGAGATATTTTTAGAAACTACACACCCACAGGATTTTATAATTTTCGATCAAAATGCAGATACCGGGGCGCAGCTCTTCGTCCAATGGTAAGTTATTTTCTCCCTTTTCCCTTTTTTTCCTCAACTGTAAAATCAGAGACAAAATCAAATGTGAATTTCAGTCAAAAACTGTGGAGGAAAGTTCAAACGCATCTCAAATATGAAAGCCTAACTCCTCCCGAATAAAACAGGATGCCACATTCATGGGTGTACCCAGAGACATGGCTACCAACTAACCCAGAGCGGGACCAATGCCAAATGTCAGTAACAGCAAAAAAAAAAAATAGCCAACTCTGTATTTGAACAGTCTGCAGTTTTTCCCCACAAAACACCCCCCTAACTCAGAAATACCCCCACAAACTATATATTCCTGAAATCTACACACTTTCAGCCATGTAACGCTGTAGTTCATTCATTCATACCATCAATGGTGTGGGCGCAGTTCTTCGTAGAATTCTGCATCTCTAATCAAATATCAATCTCCTAAATTTCCTGAATCAAGCGGTATGCCACATGCATTGTTGCATACAAGGACATGGAAGTAACTAGTCACAAATTAGACAATGTGCAGTGGCTCAATTACAGCAATGTTCCAGAATTTTTACGGTAAACAGCCTCCAACTCAGAAATACCCCACAGAAACTATATATTTTTGGAATCTACATACCTTTAGCTATACAACAGTGCCATTTCCTCGTTCATACATGCAATCTTGTACGCGCATATCATAGTAGTATTTCAAACCTTTAGCAGACAAAACTCGCACTTGCCTGGAAAACCTGGAAAATATTTTTCAAATCTTGCTACCTTGCTGGAAATCTTTGTCTCTGTGTCGTTGCCTATTTGCATTACTGAGAAAATACTGATAGCTTTAGCGAGTGCAATGGAAGCTGAGCTTTTGCGGTGGAAAAAGTTTTGTAGCATCAGATCGAAAGATGAATAATAAAAATCACTTTTTTTTTTTATCATTTGCCACATGAGCCCTTGAACCTACAAGCTCTGTCCCAGCACAAGACTAGGTGATTTCTGTTTGGAGTTTAGTGTTTTTTGGCACAACAAGGATAAAAGCAGATGTTAGGTACTATACATATAAAATCATTTATACATTTACTGTAAATACACCATAACGCATCACCCTGTTACTGGTGTATTTTACAGGAACCTCAAAAAATCCTTGGGAAAAATAAACCAGCTGTTAGCATAACATTATTGAACAATAAAATGCATTGTACCTTATGCCCCCTTTACAGTAAATAACTATTTTAACTGGAAGGAGACCTTACCTTTCCCAACCCCAAAGCTATTTCAGAAATGGCAAATGAACCCTGGAGCATGCCAAATAAGGGCCTAGGACGCCCACGAATCCAGAGAGCCTCCTAATCCTATCTATCTTTCATTGTGCACCAAAGTATGGTAGCGCTCAAACAGGGCTTCAGACATAATGCAGGCTTGCTAGGGCACTTAGGACAAAAATACCTTGTAGCTCGCCTAGTCCCCTTTTTACGGCAAACCTTGCAGGCTCTCTGGGGATGCTGCTTATTAGGCGTGGGTGGAATGGTATCTAAAAAATGCTTTCCTACTAATCTAGCTTCATTATCATTACTAAGCATCTCCAGGACCTCCTCTACACTACCAAACATCATAGCTGGAAAAAGCTGCTGCGGGAACTTACGATAGGACAGTACAGGCTTTGGTACCACTGTCCCGTAAACAATATACGAATTATATAGGGCCGTTTGCAAAAGATAAATGGCTAATTTATTGTACCAGGCCTTTGTATTTCTGGTGGCGTTGTAGTAGTAGTAGTGGATCTGATCATTTTTGTCAATGCCACCCATGTACTTGTTGTATACTTTGCTACAGAGTGGTCTAATTTTGGGGGGCCTACCACCACTTCTGTGCTCTACAGTTGCTGACTCATCGTGGATGGTGGTCAGCATGAATACAGTCCTAGTATCACAAAACTTGATAGCCAGTAGCTCATCGCTTCTTAGAGCAAAATTCTCTCCACGCTTTAGTGTCTTATCCAGTAAAGCCTTGGGCAACCCTTTTCGAATACGATTTATGGTGCCACAGGCTGGGGTGTCCAAAGAATAAAGGCATCTAAACAAGGGAATACTTGTATAAAAGTTATCCACATATAAGTGGTAACCTTGGCCCAGCAATGGAGAAATGAGCTCCCAGACTATCTTGCCACTGACTGTTAAATCCAGTGGACAACCAGGGGCAGGGGCACTTCTAGGGTTTTTGCTGCCTGAGCCAAACTTTTGAATTCCGCCCTTAACCCGTTGCTGTGTTAAAGTGGGTGTGGCTTTGTCCATGGTCATGGTTTTGCCAATGGCCGTGGCTTAGGTATTTAAACAGTTCCTCAGACAGTCAATTACCAATAATGTAAATTACTAGAAACAGGTATGACATCCCTTTCTCAATCATCTTGTGTTCCCACTACCATATTGCTCCTTTCAGTCTTTAGTTGATCAAAACAACTTATTTAATAGCCTGTGCTATACCTGTTGGTTGAACTGTAAAAATAAATAGAAATAAATAGAAAAGCCATACTTTCTGTAGAATAAAATATTTTAGACAGAAGATTTGTAAGCCTGCCACCACGTCAAGTCCTAACTAGCTAACTAGCATAACTAGACTTAACTAGACTTACCTAGTCTACCAAACTAAAGCTAACTGAACCATAAAAAATGTTGAGTTGAAGCAACTTCAAAGTACTGTGTATTGGAGTCATGCGAATGTCGCTCACACTTCTTGTGTGCAAATTTGGGGATTTCCCCACTGCCTGTCTGCTGCCTTTTTTCTTGAGTGCAGAGGTGCCACCTGAGACAAATGTCTTACTCTGCCTAATGGTAGATGTGGCCCTGACCAGGGGGGTCTAACTGTGAGTCCTTGCCCTCATATATCATAAACTTGCTAGTGTACCTAGTACTACTTTCGCAGAGCTTATATAATTTTATCCCATAGCGAGAACGCTTACTTGGGATGTATTGACGGAATATTAGGCGCCCTTTGTAGAGCATAAGGGACTCATCAATACAGATATTCTGGGAAGGGATGTAAACCTCTGCAAAGCGATTAGACAGGCTATCAATAAAGGGCCTCAATTTATGAAGCCTGTCATGACCGGGTGCACCGGGGGGAACAGCTGTGGTGTTATCGTTAAAATGCATAAACCGCAATAAGATTTGGTAGCGGTTTCTAGGCATTACAGCTGCAAAAAGGGGGAGGGAATATACAGTGGTGGTATCCCAATAGCCTTCCAATGTATTGTTCTTTAGGAGACCCATTGAAAGAGTGAGGGCAAAAAATGTTTTCATTTCTACTATTATGGTGGGATACCATGCACGAGCACCTGAATGTTCACATAATTGGTGTGTGGCAATATACTGCTCGGCAAATAGATTTTTATAATGGACCACATCCTGTAGGATTGCGTCCGTCAGATATAGCTGAAAGAAGTCTAGCACTTCAAAATTACTGGTGTCCACCTTCACGCCAGGGACTGCTAGAAAATCAGGAATTTGGGGGGTAAAATTAGCGGGAGGCCTCCACGCAAGCTCTCCTCCTACTGCAGCACCAGCATCACTCCCATTATCTACCTCCATAGGACCAACATCACTAGTGACAATGCTAGGACCAGCCTCATCACCAGTGGTACCACTACTCTCTAAGGCTGTGACAGAATCTGATGATTCTGATCCACTGGGTAAATACTCTGGGTCAGCATCAGCATCAGAAACATCAATTACCTCTGAGCTGGTCAGCATACAGTATCTAGCAGCCTCCTCTACAGAAAATCTCCTCCTTATAGCCATTGTATCAAAAGATAAATATGTAACAATTTTTGAACTAAGAACCTCAAGTTAACCCCTTCAGCAAAAAAGACCTGAAGTTAACCCCTTTAGGCAAACAAGGCAAAGTTAACTAAGTAGCTATTTCTCAACATTTGAACCTGCACTTTCTAGAAAGCACTAGAACACAGCACTACAAAACGAAACCCAATAAACCAACAGTACACAAAACTGAAATTTTACACAGTAAAATTCTAAAATAAAAGATGAAAAATTACTTTACTACACAGCAAGACTGGGGGTCAGAATTACAGATCCACTGGTCTTGTTGTGTAATCAAGAAATCAAGGGTAACTCAAGCAAAAAATACTTTATAAAACAGAAAATGCAGAAATTTAGCACAAAATTGGCAAAATAACTTTACTACACAGCAAGGCTGGGGGTCAGAATTACAAATCCACTAATCTTGTTGTGTAAAACAAACCAAGGGTAACTGAATCAAACAAAAATATATATAAAAACAGATTGCAGCAATTTACCACAAAAACACTCTAACACAAAAAATGCACAAAAACAGCAAAATAACTTTACTGCACCGCAAGACTGGGGGTCAAAATGATAAACCCACCAGTCTGGATGTGTAATAATGTGTTTTTACTAAATACAATATACCAACGGTAATCAATAAGAGGGGCTGGGGGTGGGGAAGGGGTAGAGGGGTATATATATATATATATATATATATATATATGTATGAGAGGTAAAAGGCAAAAAATACCAAACAAAATGTAAGAAATATTATAAATAAACACCAAAGAAAAAATTTAAAAAAATGATTTGGGCTCAAAACAGTCAAAATCAAAATGAATGAAAAATAATTTTTTTTTTTTAAAAAGTGTTGATTTTATGTGTATTTGTGTGTGTGTGTTACAGTGAAAATCTGTTAGTGTGTGTTAGTGTGTGCTAAAGTGTGTAGATGTGTGTAATATAAATTGTTTTTTTTTAAAAAGTCAAAAACTAAAAATATGTATGTAGTGTGTGTAATATACTATAGCAGTCCAGCAGACAGGAGATCAGCAGCCGGCAGAAAGATAAAAATCCACAAGATGTCAGTAGATCACAGCAGGAGGGGTCCAGCGATGTAATCCACCAAGTCTCGAGTGAGAGGTTTCCAGCAGGGGGCGGGATCTATACACTGAACTTCAGAAGTGTCACTGCCCATGTGCTCTGATTGGCTCCTGGAAGGATCGGGTCCAGTACCAGGTAGGAGACCCGACTTTGCTCATTGCCTTTAGAACAGCAGATAAGCGGTTTCCCTGCTCTAATTACCGGAATTCCGCACCCGAACCCAGAAGTGCTGCAGAAAGTGTATTCACGATCTGTGGCAGTTTGAGTCATTAATGCACAGAACGTGAATACACATTCTGTGGCACTGAAAGGGTTAAACATAGAAATGTATGTTTAGCTTAGAGAAAGTTGTATATCAAGTTATACGTACTCCAGCCTGCAGGGGGAGTGCCAGAACAGCACTATAGCTATATGAGACACAGAGGGGCTAGCTCTCAGTTATCAAGGAGCAGCTAACCAAGAAAGCTGACTCTGTGTCCCTTATTATTTCATTTTACAGGTATGTTCTATAAAACCCTGTTAATAAACGAATATGTTATTAGCATCCATTGGTATAATAACCAGACTCAGTGTAGAGGCAGTTGGAGCATTATAACCCTGTAATAAAGAGGATTAAATCATTGCAAGTTATAACGTGGTGGTAAAATGGAGGACACCACATGGCCTAATAATGGATGTGAACATATAGATGTGGATTCATGGTTTAAAACTCTAAAGAAATGTTATATTGGATATATGTGTATCTGTGTCAGTATTCAGCTCCTGCATACAGTAAAATAGATTATTCCATTCATCTGTATCACCCTGTAAAGCATGCTGCAAGATGGCGCAGACAGTGTTGGTAGTACCAGTTTATTTTAGTCTTGTTAAAAGTTTGATATCTTAAAGTTAGATGATCTGCTTTCATGTATGCTGTATAGTAAGATGTACCAGATATCTTTTGCTAATTCAGCCAGATAGCTTTAAAATGCTAATAATAAGGATTAAACTATTGTAAGTAAATACCAAGTTTATATAGTGGATCCTGTACTGGTATTCTGGTGAAATGACGATTTATTATTTATAATATGCTCATGAGAATTAAAGGGAAGGTACTGTACATGTGATATGTTGTGAAATGTAAGAACACATTTGTATAATATATTGTGAATAATTGCTAAAGGGCAAGCAAAGACCAAATATTAAATTGTATTTTGTAATAAACAGTTATCAAGGAGCAGCTAACCAAGAAAGATGACTGTGTCCCTTATTATTTCATTATACAGAATAACTGTCTGCACGCCCGCACCCTGGGCCTGTTACACTCCCATTAGAAATGGTAAGCTTCTTGTCTTAGGCAGCCAGGGCAACCATAAGGGCTTCATTTCTTAAAGCACACAGTGCAACTTAAAAAAATCACTCTGCAGAAGAAGGGCCCGCAGCTAATCACAAGCAGTGCTTGCATAGCCAATCAGCTATCAGCAAGCATGGGGAAAGTGATGAGATCCAGCATTCTGCAAAAAAGGTTTTGAAAAAAACATTGAGTGTGTGTGTTAAAGTATATGTATAATTGTGTGTGCAAAAGTGTGTGTTTGTATTCAATTATGTCTGTCAAATATTAATTTATGTTTGTGTGTGTGACGATACTACAACTCATACTAACAGAGCTTTCCCAGCTCACCGGGTCAAAACCAGGTTGAAGGCTTCCGTAACTTACATATACCAATTACCAGGTATATAAACTACTGCCACCACCCACTCACTAATGGCTGTGGGAACAGATACCAGCCTTAATGGGCATAAATCTGAAATAATACTCAATTTCTGTATCACTTACTACCACACTCAGGCAGGAACAGACAACACAACAAATACTAAATACCATCTGACTTATCTGTTGTAGTCAATTAGATCAACTGGACTTGAAGTTTAGTTCTTTAAGACGTTTCGCTAGTCATCCGACTGGCTTTCTCAATTCACAATGACCTGTACAAGAATCTGTTGGCAATTATGTACCCTGGAAAATCCCAATTAGCATATCACAGCCAGGTGTTAAGGGTGTGATTGCATAGTGGCTAAGAGGTGTTATAGGAACGCCCAGGGTAAGGTGTCAAAACAGCATTGTACATGGCAGACAGTTGGTGTCGAACCCCCCCACCTCTATTTAGGCTTTGTTTCTTCATACATTTCCTCCTTGACACCTCTCTTGAACCAGTCACGTTCCTTTGCCAATATGTTAACTTTACAATGTTCAAAGGTATGTCCTTTATCCTTAAGATGCAGGTACACGGCTGAGTCCTGACCCAAGGAATTGGCTATTCTGTGCTGGGCCATACGTTGATGCAGTTGCTGTTTGGTCTCCCCCACATACAAATCAGATCCTTCTTAACTGCACTGCACTGTGTATATGATGTCGCTTTTCTTGTGTTTCGGTATTGGGTCTTTCGGATGTACCAATTGCTGTTCGGTTTAAAGTAGACAGGGATACGGTGTTTTTGGAAAAATTCTTCTTAATTTCTCAGAGACCCCTGATCTAATTGAATACAACAGAAATACCATGACCTGGATGAATGAAAACCTTCACAAGCATACCATCTGGCTCATTTACCCAGCACCACTGGGCCGATATATCGTGTTAGTCATGCTAACCGATTCGCTATCGATTAGCGTGACTTTAACAACATATTAGTGGCGGATGCGTGTTACGCAAAAGACACTTACGCATCTATCCCTCACGATTTAATATCACGTTTGCACTACTTTTAGCACAAGATTTTAACGACGGCTAATAGCTGGTGTTAAAATCATGCTGTGGGTAAATTCCATTTGAGATTTACCCACTGGAGCAAACGCGATATTGAATCGCGGAAGGGAGATTTACCTGGAGCGATAGTGGCTTCTGGGTAAATTAACCAAATGACTATAATATGTAGCGTCTCAGAGGACAGGATTCTTACTTAGTTCCAATGTGGTGTGGCTTGATCAATGGAGTTTTGGTGTGTTCAACCTTCCTCCGCTCTGTACCCATCGGTTACAAGTCTTTCAACTAGAAAAATAAATAGAAAGGGAGCACACTGCAGTAGTTATATCTGCAATATCTTTAATAGCAACATGTTTCTGACCACACGGTACTTTCTCAAGCAATTGTAACAAACAAATGAGTGTGATTAAGTAGGTAATCACACCACCCCCATTTTGAAACCTTGCACTCATCAAAGACGTGTCATTGTATCCATCAAAAAGTCCATAGCAACCAACTCCCTTCTTTCAAGTCTCAGTGATCTTTTGGAAGTCCATATTATAGATCCATAAAGTGCAAAGTGTCGATACCTTACATAAATATCATAAAAATATGTTTATAAATATATCCAAAAAGAGTGACAGTGTACAACACAGTTAATATTGTTACATATTAATATTAATATTGTTCCGTATAGCAAGCGTAAAACCCACGCTAACCTGATAATACATTGGATAGCGTGGGTTTTACACTGACTTGGGCATTTTGCGCCCAATATAGTCCATAGTTGAAAAAAAAGTGTTCCTTGGCTCCAAAAAGGTAAAACTCGTTGTAATCCACTTCCATGTTTCATATGATGTAAATCAGGAGCTCTGTTCTAATGGCTGTGCGCCTCCTTATCTTCCCCCAGGCAAAAGGGGGGCAACCAATCACCAAAAGGTGTAGGCTGGACTGAGGGTGTGTCAGATATTCGATTATCTTTGGAAGACACACCCGTAGTGCCATTATTATTGGTAAATTCAAATCTCAATGGTCCAAGGTTCTACCAACTGGAAATTACTAAATTATTTTTTGTCGTGCATATACCAGTTGATATACACTAAACATGACAAATATGGAACACACAGTTAACCAGAACAGCCCAATGTAGGTTTCCAGACTCTACTAAGGCCTACATAAATAATGTTTGACTGAATGGTCTCACCCACCTGGAACCATATTTTATATCAGCCTGCCATATTCTATTACACAGTCTGAGTTATGAATATGTGATTTAAAAATAGATCCTGCCTTTATCATAGTTTAACCAAAGGTCACGTTCTAGTTTCCTCTAATGAAGTGGTTATAGGCAAAACATGTCACGGATGCTGACTTCATATCCCCTTGTTATCCTCTTGGAATATAATATTAATAAAATACAAGTTTTACTTACCTGTATATACTCGAGTATAAGATCGATCCGAGTATAAGTCGAGGTACCCATTTTTACCTGAAAAATTTGTAAAAACTGAGTATAAGCCGTGGGTAGAAATTAGTTGCCCTTTAAAGGGTATCTCCACTCATATTTTCAAGATTTGGAAATCCAGTTCTATTGAAGAACGGGAGGTAAATGAGCTGTGCCTTACCTTCCATTCTTCAATAGAACAAACAGTAGACTGGTGAGAAGTTAGGAAACTTACCCGCTCGCTCGCTCCCCCGGCGCGTAGTTGACAGGTCCCGACGGACCTTGTCTTCTATGCGCATGTGCGATTATGCGCATAGATCGCACATGCGCATAGAAGACAAGGTCCGTCGGGACCTGTCAGACTACGCGCCGGGGGAGCGAGCGAGCGGGTAAGTTTCCTAACTTCTCACCAGTCTACTGTTTGTTCTATTGAAGAACGGAAGGTAAGGCAACAGCTCCTTTACCTCCCGTTCTTCAATAAATCTGGATTCCTAAACCTTGAAAATATGAGTGGAGATACCCTTTAAATGGACAGCAGAATTCCCATACATAAATCCCATACAGTAATAGCCAAATCCAGTACCAGTAACCCCCAATTCCTTGGCACTTCAGATGTTTGGAAACTACAACTCCCAGTATGCTTTGTTGCTGGGAGTTTCAGTTTCTAAACATGTGGAGTGGCAAGGTTCAGTAAACTTTTAATTAAGCTTACCATCATTTACAATTCTCTTTGCCTTGGTGGCCTATGACTAAAAACGGCCCTGGGGACCAGAAAGTGGCTCTGATGGTGGCTCTGATCAGAGCATTCTTGGCTAGAGACATAACCCTCTCAGATTTGGGGCTTGGGGGGTGATTTACCTATATCTAATTTTTAATTTGGGGGGGGTGAACATGCACTTAAAAAGTGGACATTGGAGCTATAGTGTAGTGCAGTAAAATCATGATTGGAAAGAAGGGTATCTCCTGGGGAAAAATGCATAAATATGAATTTCCACTGCCAACAAGCTGCTGTGGCTTTTGGTTTTCATTAATCTCAATAGATCAGGTAAATAATTTAAAGTAAATTTGTGATTTATTTACTATTTAAGTTGCATGTTTACCCAAGATCAAACTACATGATTTTATTTTTATTTTACAGGAGATATTTGGTTATAGAACAAAATGTTGTCGACAAGCATTGTGTTATCTGGGATATTTGCTGTCACTTGGGTTCCTACGACTCCTGTTTTATTGGAAGCCAGAGCTGCATGTCTGGTGTTCCTGCATCCCTTGCAGTTTGGAGGAAGCTGACATCTTACTGCTCAAAACCACTGTAAGTGCTTAATTTCAAGTTTTAAAGGGCATCTATAGTGGGAAAATGAACTTTTTTTTCTTTCTTTCCATGTGTTCTATAATTCCCTACAACCCCCAGAGTGTCTTCACTTTTTTCAGATTCCCTCTCTGTCCTGAGATACACCAGTTAGAAGAATACGTGATTGCATTCCTCTACTCCTACTTGGACTGTCAATCAAATCCCTGTGACTTGATCCCCCCTCCCTGCTCTGTAATAAACATAGAGATAACAGCATTAGCAGGGGGAGAAAGGTAGCTTTGATGTTAGATATAAGGCTGCACTTGACCCCCCTTCTTAATAGCTTTCACTGATTGATGATGGGTCACAAAGTGAGAGATCGTAAACTGTACTGATCTCCTTCTTCCGTGTCTCCAGGACAGCTTACTTTCTATTGGCCACTGTGCGTGGGTGTGTTTTTCAGGATGTTGAACTTTTAACTCCTACTGCACATAAAAAGCTTGTCGGTTAGCCGGAGCTAAGACATGGAGGAGGTAACAGAGGGGAGGGAGAAGGGGGGAATGCTGCACATAGATCTGACACCGTGGTTAAACAGAGTCAGTGACAGAGATAGGATTAAGGCAGCACAGAGTACATGAATTTAACTTTGCAAAGGGGCAATGTGTTTTTTTCACTATAGATGCCCTTTAAACCAATGTTTCAGAAAGATCCTGCTCCAGGACACATGCGTTTACGATAACAACCACAGATTTGAAAGCTTCCAATACCGTAGGTTAATAGAAAAGGCACCATGATCAGGATACCACAAAGGTCTTTTGGACTTAGAAACACATTTGTACATGGATAGAGTCCCGGTGTGCCTCAAGGTTTTTTTTGGGGGACTATTTCTATTTAATCCAATCTAGGCAAATAACATTCACCACCTGATTCAGTCCTAAATCTGTCAGCTTTCTAACTATTGCGGTTAAGGGGTTAATCAACCAATATATAATTTTAAATTTGAGTGGTGAACATACCCTTTTAGGTCATTCTTCTTGATCTGTCCTCAGCTTTTGCTGATCACCCTCTACTTTTTCAAATTCTGTCGCCTGTGTCTTAAATGGGTGTGTTTTGTTGTGGGTTTAAAATATGAGTTTAAAATGTAAGCTCTGTGCTTTGTACATTTTTTTGAATCCAAAAAGGGGTCCCTAGATTTTTTTTAGAAATGTTGGTAACTATGTGATATGTGATTGTGTCCTAAGCCCTCTCTTATATGATATACGGGTATATCTTTCTATTATTATTACAATGGCTCTGGGCTATGTGTTTGGGAAGTATTTTTATGTGTGATTATTTTCTTGCCTTTTATGCATGTCAATACATTTTGACTGTGATTTCAAATAAAGGAGGCTTTTATTATATACATTTGAAGGGGTGTGTCTGTTTTTTGCCCACTACTGTTTTGCTTTATGTTTAATTTATTGCATTGGTGGATGGAGCACCCTCTTGGTTCACTTTATGCCTCAGATTAAAAGACTAGTGCCCTTATAGAGTTTTTTTCTGTATCTGGATCAACTGTTTGCAGGAAATATGGGTATTGTGGAGTAGGTTGGACTAGATGGACTTATGTCTTTATTCAAACCCAAATGCTTTACTATTAAAAAAAAAACAAAACATGTTAACCTGATATGACATTATGTTAACGTGGGTTTTACCCTTATTTTAGGGGTCGAATTACCACCAGCTTTACCCTTATTTTAAGGATATTGAACCACACTGGTGGTCTGTTATACCATTTAAATTGGTGGAACATCATACAGATTGGCTTGAAAAGTTTTTTAATCATTTTTCAAACTAAATATTTTTGTTTTACAGGGTGATTTGCGAACTTACATTAAGAAGACTGCAAAGTTGGTCATTTCTAGATCACTGCAAGTTAAATCAGATGGAAGCACTGTGGAAGATCACTTTTTGATAAATGAACTCACAATGAAGTTATCCTGCAAAGTAAAAATCTTTATATTGTTAAACACAGAAACACTTTTGGCAAGGTTGTCAGCGAGATAACAAAAGCATTCATATTTTTATTTCTAATCATCATAACAGTAAATGGAGGAGCAATGTTGTTTATGTATTGTATAAACTTTGTGATACCAATTTTGCTGCTATGCAAGATCAATTAATGTTTAACTATTAAGCAATTATGTGCCATATATCTGTTGTATTCAATTACATCATTAGATATACCATGACCTGGATGAATGAGAACCTTCACAAGCATATGTGCCATATATTTTTATTTTACAGATTCGATATATTGACGTACAAAAAACTCGATTTGTTTGGAACGCCAACAATAATGTGTTTCAGAACGTTGGGTAAGAGAGGATTTTTTTTTAAGTTTTATAAAAAGGAAAAGATTAATATTTTCTATTAATATGTATTTATCTTGTGAAAGGGTTTTGGAAGACAATTTGTCATGTTCAGATATTCACCAAAAATGTGGCTTTGGTTTAAGTAGAGAAGAGCAAGAGATCAGGTACGTAAAATGAGCTTAACATCCCTCCTATTGTATAAGAATATTAATATTTTTACGGTGATTGCATTGAGTTTTTAAGAGCTACCAATGACGTGGGAGGTATATAATATTACATATAGGAAAGGTGTATAAGTATAAGTGGCATTTCTTACTATTGCCATCTAAAAGACCAGAAATATATGCATATAAAATATAGTACCACTTATTTTGCTACCAGAAGATTGTTATAGATATAGGGGGCGACGCAATATTAGGCGCTAAATGCTCAAGTCAGTGTAAAAGCTATGATATCCAATGTATTTTCAGGTTTGTTAGAGTTTTACCTCCTAAGTAAAGTTTTGCACGAAATGGTGAAAATTTACACCTTTGAATAAGCGCACTTATCTGTCAGAAATTCTGTGATGCACCAAACCTTGGTGAGCTGCGTTTGAGCTGCGTCGGAAGATAATATCACCCTCACAGATTCCCAAGATATCAGTACACTCATGTGGGACGATTTAGCCAGAGGAACTGAACAATTATATGGAGTTAAATCCCACTAACTGGTTCACTACCGGTTAGCGCAAGTTTAACTCCATATTAGTGCCGGATTTGTGGGTTACATAAAAGACACCCGCGCATGTGGTGCTTGCTCGTCAATATAGCATTTGCGCTAGTTTTAGAGATTGATTTTAACGTCGGCTTATAGCCATCGTAAACGTATTTACCCACATGCGCAAAGGCGATATAGAATCGCGTTTGGGAGATTTACCCAGAGCATATGTGCCACAAACCCTCCTCTCCGTGACGACTACCTACCTATCAGTTACCAGAAAACGCACTCCAAGTAACCGACAAGTTGATAAAACAGAACGGACAAAGAGGGGGTTAGTGAACAAAACTATATAGCACACACATTCTCAAAATCTATATGCTTGCTGCCACCACATTCCGAAATCAGGGGTATACCTAGGGTTGTAAGAAAAAAAAAATATATCTATATCTAAACAATACTGTTCTATAGTAGCGTAGTTTCGAAGACACAGGTTCGTTTTGGGATATACTCAGAATAGGACAATTAGACTGAAATTGATTTTATACCATTTATTAAAAGGTAACAAAAGAGTGCATAAAAAATATACAGAAAAACTAAATTAAGTTACTGAACATTAACGGTAACACACAGGTGAGGGTAGAAGGGGATAAAATAATGAATACTTTAATAGGCAATCTGAAAAGTCGTGAGCAGAGTCCAATGTGGAAAAAGAGTGACAAAGTCCAAATGATAGTTCTGTGATAAGCCAATATATTGTCCGTCCGATTGGCTAGATGTTCCTTAAGATGGTATGACGAACTGCATTCTATTGTTGTGCATCTCCTTATTTACCTCTGACACAGGGTGGTACCCAGGCTTCCTTAGCCAATCACCTAAAAGTGTTAGGTTGGCTCAGGGTTGTCCAAAACTTTATTACCTCAGTATGGGCCACTCAAAAAACTAATATTGTAAAGAAGAAAGAAAACTCGAGGGACCTCCTAGGCGTCCAATCCCTTCTGGCCACCTCAATGCCAGATACAACATCAAAAACAAGAAAGTGGCTGTCCAGTCGTTTAAACTTTGCAAGGGGTAATCCCTCTTTATTGCAGTACACCAACACAACGACGTTTCGGCCGCTAGGCCTTTATCAAGGCCGAAACGTCGTGTGTTGGTGTACTGCAATAAAGAGGGATTACCCCTTGCAAAGTTTAAACGATTGGACAGCCCTACTTTCTTTGTTTTTGAAACTAATATTGTACCCATACCTTGGAAAATAAACATCTTACATTTTTTATACCCCAATATTAATCACCCTCATGAATTTACAAAACTAACAAGACTAAACATGACACATCAACAATATGTACATTTGTATAACGGTTTAAAGTGGGTTTCTGGGATACCCTAAAGCCTAGAGTTAAGGTGTCTGAATCCCACGGGATTCTCCTGTCTACCAGAATCCATTGTGGATGATATCCTAATGGTAGTTGACCCACAAGCCAAGTTATAATCTCACTCAGAGTTAACACAGAGGTCAAATTATCCATCTTATCAGACCACCCGCTGGTTTGGAGGCCTCAAGTCTGCAGAGGTACTACAGAAATCCCTGGCCCCTGCTGGTTTGAACACACACCAAATGGAGATATCTATGGGAAAGTCAGCTCAGAGGAATTTAACCCTGTGATTGCCTGCCAGTTAAACAATGTGGGAGCTGACATACTGCTTGACATGCCAGTAAAGTGAGGTAATTTGAAAATTAAGAGTGCAATTCCAGATATTGTCTATGGGAGTTTACATTGCAGTCCTGTTCGTCACAATAAGCATCTCTGGGTAGATCGCCCTGATGTTTTTTTTAACAAACATACAGGCCTATGTAACAAAAGTTCTTATTGTTAAAAATGGTGCTAATTTGGCCCCATACAGATGGGTGAAGCTTGGATTGTGAGATCGCAAAAGAAATCTGAGATGAGCCAGCTTGGCTCATTTGGCTCACAATGTCACACCTAATTAGTTTAAGGGATTAAGATAAACTTTCTTTCCTGTCATGTAATAGCAGCAGTCATCCACCAGGAGGCATAAGAAACCCGATTCTTTCCCTGTCAGAAAATATTCCCCAATGATAAATATAGACCCGATTCTTTCCCTGTCAGAAAATATTCCCCAATGATAAATATAGGGAGATGCAACTCAGTATACAGACGTGTTTAATAAGTTACTCCTTCAAAAACCCTCAGTGTCCAATTCACCTAATAGGTTTTATGGCACCTTAATGTCCAAGTTGTAGTGGAGATTTTGTGATTGGCCACACTAGCACGTTTTAACATGCAATCCAAAAGTCAAAAAGCAAACAGTAGTGTTGGCCAATTGGTCTGCGCTGCAATCCGCTTTTTCGAGTACATGTGATAACCATTGTTCTGCGAATTGCATGCGCTTTGATAACGCAACATTGCGCAGATCACATTGAATCGGATAGTAACATGTGGGAACCTGGGGGCACATCTCCTGTGTATTACCGTGCAACCTAGAGTGGCCTTACCCTTAAACTCCCCAAAATTATAATTATATATAAATTAGGGATCACCAGAAAATAAATAACTGTAATAGGATCCCACATACAGCTAGTGAGCAAGATGGATCCTGGTTAGTCACAGTGTGGCACACCATTTATTAAACTAGGGAAAAGTCTGAAACCGCCTATACCTGACAGGACGTGTAATAGAAAAAATCAAATTAGTGATATATTTAATTCAAACTTAAAGACATAGTGTCACAAAGCATTTTGGGGGGATTAATCCCTTCCTCAGGTGTGTCTGACATAACTTGATTAACTACAGTAATAGGTTAGTAGCACACTGGTAAGGTAACAGGTTACAAAATGTGTGGTTGCAGGTTCAACTCCGTTAGTATCATGTTGTTGTTATGGTTGTATGGTTTTCCAGGTTCAAATCCTGTTTAAACCCATTTTTTAATAGAAGTTTAAAGTATTTTTGTTATATAAACTTGTGCGTTGTCTTTTATTTTTTTGGTTAAAAGGGCAGTTATCTTTTAGGCTGGGTACACACCAGGCAATATTTTTGGCCGACCGACCGATTCCAGGCACTTTCGGTCAATCGGGCAAAAATATCGGCTGGTGTGGGTGGCCGCGACCGACATTGATCGTTCGTTAGGCCGAACCGGCCAATCGATTGTGTGGTTCCATATGGGACCGCATGATCGTTCGCTCGCAAATTCGTCTGCGGCCAAATTTGCCGCGTCCGATGGACATTTGTCCCGGCCAAGCGCTCAGTCGGAACAGCGAGCCCCCCATGTGTACCCAGCCTTAGGCTACATTCACAGTAGCCATAGCTTTAACACAGGGGAACATCGCTCTTGCTATGTAGTGCCATGTCCCCCCGCGTTATTGCATAGCAGTTCCACACAAAACTGCTGCATATCTTGCAATTTACTTTATTGTGTGAAGAGTTCACTTCTGTTGCCAATGCATTTTGGTGCAATTTCAGTGCTATTTCGGTGCAATTTCAGTGCTATTTTGGTGCAATTTCAGTTCTATTTCAGTGCAATTTTGGTGCAATTTCAGTGCTATTTTGGTGCAATTTCAGTGCTATTTTATTGCTATTTTGGTGCAATTTCAATTTCAGTGCAATTTTCAGTGCAAATGCAGTGCTATTTCGGTGCAATTTCAGTGCTATTTTGGTGCTATTTCAGTGCAATTTCAGTGCTATTTTGGTGTAATTTCAGTGCTATTTCAGTGCTATTTTGGTGCAATTTCGGTGCTATTTCAGTGCTATTTTGGTGCAATTTTGGTGCTATTTCAGTGCTATTTCAGTGCTATTTTGCTGCAATTTCAGTGCTATTTTAGTGCTATTTTGTTGCTATTTGAGTGCTATTTTGGTGCTATTTGAATGCTATTTAGGTGCAATTTCGGTGCTATTTGAGTGCTATTTAGGTGCAATTTCGGTGCAATATCAGTGCTATTTTGGTGCAATTTCGGTGCTATTTTGGTGCAATTTTAGTGCTATTTCGGTGCTATTTTGGTGCAATTTCGGTGCTATTTCAGTGCTATTTTGGTGCTATTTTAGTGCAATTTCAGTGCTATTTTGGTGCAATTTCAGTGCTATTTCAGTGCTATTTTAGTGCAATTTCAGTGCTATTTTGGTGCAATTTCAGTGCTATTTCAGTGCAATTTCAGTGCTATTTTGGTGCAATTTTAGTGCTATTTCAGTGCTATTTTGGTGCTATTTCAGTGTTATTTTGGTGCAATTTCAGTGCTATTTTGGTGCAATTTCAATTTCAGTGCTATTTCAGAGCTATTGTGGTGCTGTTTCAGTGCAATTTCAGTGCTATTTTGGTGCAATTTCAGTGCTATTTCGGAGCTATTTTGGTGGAATTTCAGTGCTATTTTGGAGCAATTTCAGTGCTATTTTGGTGCAATTTCAATTTCAGTGCAATTTTGGTGCAATTTCAGTGCTTTTTTTGGTGCTATTTCAGTGCTATTTCGGTGCAATTTCAGTGCTATTTTGGTGCTATTTCAGTGCTATTTGAGTGCTATTTTGTGCTATTTCAGTGCAATTTCAGTGCTATTTTATTGCTATTTGTGTGCAATTTTCAATTTCATTGCCATTTGGTGCTTTTTCATTGCAATTTCATGCTATTTTGGGTGCATTTCAGTGCAACTTCAGTGCTATTTTGGTGCAATGTCGGTGCTAATTTCAGTGCTTGGGCTTTGTGCTATTGTGGTGCTATTTGGAGGTGCTATTTTGGTGCTATTTGTGGTGCTATTTAGGTGCATGTTTTCAGGTGCTATTTGAGTGCTATTTATGTGCAATTTCGGTGCATTATAGTGCATCTTTTGGTCAAATTTTCAGTGCTATTTGTGGTCAATTTCTAGTGCTATTTCTGGTGCTATTTCAGTTTTTGGCTGGTCTGTCAGGTGCTATTTCATGGCAATAATTTTGGTGCTATTTTTAGTGCAATTCAGTGCTATTTTGGTGCATTTCAGTGCTATTTCATGCTATTTAGTGCATTTCAGTGCTATTTTTGGTGCAATTTCAGTGCTATTTTGTGCAATTTCAGGTGCTATTTCGTGCAATTTCAGTGCTTTTCATGTGCTATTTTGCGTAGTAATTTTTAGTGCTATTTCAGTGCTATTTTGGGTGCTATTTCAGTGCTTTATATTTGAGTGCAATTTCAGTGCATGTGCTTATTTTGGTTCAATTTCAGTATGCTATTTCAGTAGCTATTGCTGTTGGCTGTTTCAGTGCAATTCAGTGCGATTTGATGCTATTTGGTGCTATTTGGTGCAATTTCAGTGCTATTTTTGGTGCAATTTCAGTGCTATTTTGGTGCTATTGTGGCTATTTTGGTGCTGAATTTGTAGTGCTATTTAGGTGCAATTTCGTGCTATTTCGGTGCTTATTTAGGTGCAATTTCAGTGCATTATTATCATGCTATTTGGTGCAATTTCAGTGCTATTTTGGTGCACTTTTCAGTGCTATTTTTCGGTGCTTTTGTAATTGGTGCATTCATGCTAGTTTGGGTGTCATTTAGTGCAATTTCAGTGCTATTTGGGTTTGGTCAATTTTCAGTCTTTTTTAGTGCGATTTAGTGCAATTTTCAGTGTCTATTTGGTGCACATTTCAGTGCTATTTGTGCATTTTCAGTGCTATTTCACATGCTATTTTGGTGCTTTTTAGTGCTATTTCCAGTGCTATTTTGGTGCATTTCAGTGTTCTTTTGGTTGCAATTGTCAGTCTATTTTTGGTGCTATTTAATTTCATTGCATTTCAGTGCTATTTGGTGCTGTTTTCAGTGCAATTTCCAGTGCTATTTTGGTGCAATTTGTGCTATTTCGGGGCTAGTTGGTGAATTTTCAGTGATTTTGGGCAATTTGATTCAGTGCTATTTTGGTGCAATTTCAATTCTGCTATTTTGGTGGCATTTCAGTGCTATTTTGTGGGTGCTATTTCGTGCTATTTAGCAGTGCATTTGGCAATTTCAGTGCTATTTTGGTGCAAGTGTTTTGCAGTGCTATTTTGTGGTGGCAATTTCGTGCTATTTTGGTGCTATTTCAGTGCTATTTTATTTGCATATTTCGGTGCTTTTATGATTTTGGTGCAATTTGCTTGCTATTTTGGTGCAATTTCAGTGCTATTTTGGTGCAATTTCAGTGCTATTTATTTGGCTTTTTTGGTGCAATTTTCAGTTCTATTTTATGCTATTTTGGGGGTGCAAATTTCAGTGCTATTTTAAGCTGTTTCATTGCAATTTCAGTGCTATTTTGGTGCTATTTCAGTGCAATTTCAGTGCTATTTTGGTGCAATTTCGGTGCTATTTCAGTGCTATTTTAGTGCAATTTCAGTGCTATTTTGGTGCAATTTCAGTGCTATTTCAGTGCAATTTCAGTGCTATTTTGGTGCAATTTTAGTGCTATTTCAGTGCTATTTTGGTGCTATTTCAGTGTTATTTTGGTGCAATTTCAGTGCTATTTCAGTGCTATTTTGGTGCAATTTCAGTGCTATTTCAGTGCTATTTTGGTGCAATTTTGGTGCTATTTCAGTGCTATTTCAGTGCTATTTTGGTGCAATTTCAGTGCTATTTTAGTGCTGTTTTGGTGCAATTTCAGTGCTATTTTGGAGCAATTTCAGTGCTATTTTAGTGCAATTTCAGTGCTATTTTGGTGCAATTTCAATTTCAGTGCTATTTTGGTGCTGTTTCGGTGCTGTTTCGGTGGTATTTTGGTGCTATTTTGGTGCAATTTCGGTGCAATTTCAGTGCTATTTTGGTGCTATTTGAGTGCTATTTTGGTGCTATTTCAGTGCAATTTCAGTGCTATTTTGGTGCTATTTGAGTGCTATTT
>CM033473.1:114176902-114391036 GCA_019447015.1 Hymenochirus boettgeri
TATTTATTTTAGCTAGCATAGTTGATTTCTTACAATCCTTTTCCCAGTTTTTATAGTTCGTAAAGGCCCGCTGTGTTCCCTCTTTACATCAAAATAAAACCACAGGCACGTGTACTTAATTCTTTACATTTATTTCCCAAGGGTAAAAATTTAGACGTGAAATGGTTTAAAACCTGTTAGTATCAGTATCTTTACCGGGGATATATTAAACCAGTTTTATATTTGTTAAACCAGTGAATTATTCCTTTTAATAACATACATTAAATTACACTATTTCATGGTCACTATTCCCTAAGCTTCCAGTTACCTTCTTTCTAATACACGCTGTGATCGTTGGATATTACCAGATTCAACAGATTTCACCTGCGGCATGGCCATAAGTGTAAATTTCCCATTGTGAAAAAAGTTTGTAAATTCCCCAATAACGCATAAATGCTTTCAAGGGTTCCCTAGCTAGATAATAGCACACTTTTCCCATATGTCCTACATGTATGTAGCACATTTTGTCTTTAGCTCAAAAAACTGTAGAAAGAAACTGAAATTTGCTCTTTTAAGCCAAATTAATATTTGCTAGAGGTGGACTAACAATTAATGTTATTTACAGTGCAGATGATTGATATGGATCAAACACTAGGATTATTTAAAGCTGCAGTTTAAAACTAAACATTATTAGGGTTAAAATTTAAGCTAAAGAGTTGTTTTTTTTCCAAAGCACTAGTTCACCACCTGGAACATGAATCTCCCTTTTTGCGGTTTTGTCATTCTTTGTTTTCTACTGTAAGATCAGATTAAGCCAAAATATGGAAAATATGGTATGCATGCTTTACAGAACATTACGATTTATGATTTGCAATGGATTATCTAGATCATCTATTTTTTTTAAATGCATATTTTACAAAGAGCCAAGTTCATGCAGGGTTTTAATTATGGTTAATATGGTGGTAACTTCTTGTGTATTACTTTTAGCTATTAACATATAAAAGACTTATAGGGCAATTATGGGGGGAGGGTCCTCGTGGTTTGTATTAATTTGACTGTGGTTGTGTGTGTGTCGGGGGTGGAATTGACCTTTAAAATCAAAGGAAAAATTGCTTATTGACTTTACTGCATTTATTTGAACAAAGCTTTTTCGGGTTAATTTAGGTTTAACCCTTTCACATGCCGGAGATTTCATTTTTTTTTTTGCATTAACTGCCAAAGATTTTCAGGATTTGCCCTTAATCGCTTTAGACTAATTTTACAGTAGGAACCTTGCAGTAAATAAGGAATTTATACATTGTTTTTTTCAGCACACACAAAGTGTACTTTAACATGGTAACAAAATTTTGTAACATTTCTGGAAATTTTACTGGAATTATGGGTAAAATATGTAAAAAAATGAAAAATTTGCAAATTTACTTATAGTTATCTTAAGGTTACGCACAAAAATCTTACTGTTTCTAAAAGCTCAGATACTCCCGAGTACAACGATACCAATATATGTAGGTACCCCACTTTTCCTGTACAGGAGACCCCCCAAACTAAAACTACTGCACCTCCTAGAATATTACACCAAACTAAAATGTATACCACTACTGACAGTTAACATAAAATATCTACCAATTATCTAAAATATCCCCAAAAGTGAGATATTTTTAGAAACTACACACCCACAGGATTTTACGAGTGAGGTTAGTTTCGATCAAAATGCAGATACCCGGACGCAGCTCTTCGTCAAATTGTAAGTTACTTTCTCACATTTCCTTTTTTCCTCAACTGTAAAATCAGAGACAAAATCAAATGCGAATTTCAGCTAAAAACTGTGGAGGAAAGTTCAAACACGCATCTCAATATGAAGCCTAACCCCTCCCGAATAAAACGGTATGCCACATTCATGGGTGTACCCAGAGACATGGCTACCAACTAACCCAGAGCATGACCTGCCAAATGTCAGTAAGCAGCAAAAAAAATTAGCCAGTTTTGTATTTGAACAGTCTGCAGTTTTTCCACAAAAACACCCCCCCAACTCAGAAATACCCCCCAAACTATATATTGTGAAATCTACACACCTTCAGCTATGTAACGCTGTAGTTCGTTCATTCATATCATCAATGGTGTGGGCGCAGTTCTTCGTAGAAGTTTGCACTTTTACCAGATTTTCAAAAAAAATGAACATCAAAACAACGTTCAAAAAGGTAGAAATCATGCCAAAACCCCATGGAATGTAAAAAAAGTTACCAAATATCAATCTCCTAAATGTCCTAAATAACAACGGTATGCCATATGTGTGGTTACACACGCAGACGTGGAAGCGAAAAGCCACAAAGTGAGACAATGCACGATGCTCAAGAAACGGCGAAAATATTTAGCCAACTCCGAATTTGGACAGTCTGCAGTTTTATCCACAAAACACCCCTGTAACTTAGAAATAACCCCCAAACTATATACTCCTGAAATCTACACACCTTCAGCTATGAACGCAGTAGATTATTCATTCAAACCATCAATGGGTGGGCGCAGTTCTTCGTAGAAGTTCGCATTTGTCTGAAAAAATGAACAAAAAACAACTTCAAAAGGTAGAAATCATGCCAAAACCTCATGGAATGTAAAAAAATTTATTAAATATCAATCTCCCAAATGTCCTGAATCAACAGTATGCCATATGTGTGGTTACACACGCGGACGTGGAAGCGAAAAGCCACAAAGTGAGACAATGCACGATGGCTCAGAAACGGCGAAAATATTTAGCCAACTCCGAATGTTGACAGTCTGCAGTTTTTTCCACAAAACAACCCCCGTAACTCAGAATATCACCACAACTATATATTCCTGAAATCTACACACCTTCAGCTATGTAGCACTGTAGTTCGTTCATTCATACCATCAATGGTGTGGGCGCAGTTTCTTCGTAGAAGTTCGCACTTTTCTGAAAAAATTAACAAAAAACAACTTCAAAAAGGTAGAAATCATGCCAAAACCTGACGAATGTAAAAAAAAAGTTCTAAATATCAATCCTCCAAATGTCCTGAATCAAACGGTATGCCATATGTGTGGTTACACATGCGGACGTGGAAGCGAAAAGCCACAATGTGAGACAATGCACGATGGCTCAGAAACAGCGAAAATATTTAGCTAACTCCAAATTTGGACAGTCTGCAGTTTTTTCCACAAAAAACCCTGATAACTCAGAAATACCCCACACAAAACTATATATTCCTGAAATCTACACACCTTCAGCTATGTAGCACTGTAGTTCGTTCATTGATACCATCAATGGTGTGGGCGCTGTTCTTTGTAGAATTTCGCATTTCTACACATTTTCTGGAAAAATAGGAGAAAAATACATTTCAAAGTTACAAATCACACCAAAACCCCATGTAATGTAAAAAAAACTTACCAAATATCAATCTCCTAAATGTCCTGAATCAAACGGTATGCCATATGTTTGGTTACACACGGACGTGGAAGCGACTAGTCAAAATGTAAAACAATGCGCAGTGAACCAATAACAGCATTTTCCCAGATTTTTCAAACTGAACACCCCTCTAACTTGAAATACCCCCGCAAAACTATATATTCTCAGAATCTACATACTCTCAGCTACGTAACCTGTAGTGTTCATTTCATAACATCAATGTGTGGGCGCAGTTCTTTCGTAGAAATTCGCATTTGTCTGAAAAAATGAACAAAAACAACTTCAAAAGGTAGAAATCATGCCAAAACCCAATGGAATGTAAAAAAAACTACTAAATATCAATCTCCCAAATGTCCTGAATCAAACGGTATGCCATGTGTGTGGTTACACACGTGGACGTGGAAGCCAAAAGACACAAAGTGAAAAAATGCACAATGGCTCAGAAACAGCAAAAATATTCAGTCAAATCTGAATTTGAACAGTCTGCAATTTTTCCCCACAAAACAACCCCCACAAACCATATATTTCTCGAATCCTCACACCTTATCTACGAAATTCTGTAGTTTGTCATTCGTACCATCAATGGTGTGGGCGCAGTTTCTTCTTAGAAGTTCACAGTTTTAGCAGATTTTCTAAGAGATTTGAAAAAAAACACTCTCAAAAGGTAGAAATCATGCCAAAATCCCAAGTAATGTAAAAAAAAGTTACCAAATATCAATCTCCCAAATGTCCTGAATCAAACGGTATGCCCTATGTATGGTTACACACGCAAACGTGGAATCAACTAGCCACAAAGTGAGCCAATGAACAATGGCCCAATTACAGCAACTTTTCAGATTTGTCAGACTAACAACAACACCCCTCTATATTAGAAATACCCCCCCCAAACTTATATTCTTGGAATCTACACACCTTTAGCTACACAATGGTGTGATTCCTTTATGCATACCACCAATGGTGTGGGCGCAGTTTCATGTAAAATTTGGCCTTTTTTACCAGATTTTCAGGAAAAATTTATAAAAATACAATTCAAAGTTAAAAATCATGGCAAATTTCCATGTCATGTAAAAAAAACTTGTCAATTATCAATCTTCCAAATGCCCTGAATCAAACGGTATGCCATATGCGTGGATGTACACAGGGACATGGCCACCAACTAGCTCAAATGGGACACATGCACAAGTGTAATTACAAGAAAAAATCAAAGTGCTCTGTAATTTGAACAGCCTACACCCTTTTTCTAAGGAAACAGTCCAGAAACATGGAAATTCCCCCCCACAAACTATATATTTTTGGTATCTACACACCCTTCAGCTACGTTACGATGCCATGCTTCATACATACATGAAGAATTCCAGACCCAGTGATCCAAGAACTCTGTGTTTTTAGGAGGTTTTGTGAAAAAATAAATAAGATGATTCAAGGATGGAAATCCTAGCTAAACCAACTTGACAAGCAAAAAAACCCACTAAATGTCAATCTCCACATATCCTGCATCAAACGGTATGCCATATTTGTGGTGCACACAGAGACGTGGCCATCAACTAGCTCAAATGGGACACATGCACAAGTTAATTACAAGAAAAAAGTCAAAGTTGTCTGTAATTTCAAACAGCCCAAAACTTGGAAATGCCCCCCACAAATAAACCCACCCACTAAATATCAATCTCCCACATGTTCTGAATCAAACGTTATGCCATATGCGTGGATGCACACAGAGACGTGGCCACCAACTAGCTCAGATCGGACGCACGCACAAGTGTAATTACAAGAAAAAAATCAAAGTGCTCTGTAATTTCAAACAGCCCCAAAACTTGGAAATGCCCCCCACAATAACCCCCCCACATAAATACAATCTCCAAATGTTCTGAATCAAACGTTATGATGCGTGGATGCACACAGAGACGTGGCCACCAACAAGCTCAAATGGGACGCATGCACAAATGCAATTACAAGAAAGAATCAAAGTGCTCTGTAATTTGAACAGCCTACACTTTTTCTAAGGAAACAGTCCCAAAACATATTCCCCCCCCCAAACATATTATTGGAATACACACCTTCAGCTACGTTACCATGCCATGCGTTTCATACATACATGAAGAATTCCAGACCCACTGATCCAAAGAAGTCCGTGCTTTAGGAGATTTGTGAAAAAATAAAATAAGAGGACTCAATGGTTGAAATCCTACTAAACCCCTTGGCAAGTAAAAAAACCCACTAAACGGCAATCTCCCACATGTCCTGAATCAAACGGTATGCCATATGGGTGGGGGTGCAAACAGAGACGGGGCCACCAACTAGCTCAAATGGGATCCATGCGCAATTGCCATTACAAGAAAAAATAAAAAAACGCCACAACCCACACCCACACCTATCCCCCACTCCCCCTTTTAGTGGTTATTTAGTGAAAAGCAGTTAGTACGGAGAGTCCCACAAGTTTTTGCACACTTTTACTGATCCTAAAAGTTAAATTCTGTCTTTTTTTGGTACCTCTGCAAAATTGCCTACTAAAATAGGCTTAGTTTCCGAAATCGAACAATAATGATCCGCGTTTACTTTAGCGATATCACCGGGGACATTGGGAAGCTTGGAGAAGACAATTTTTTTTTGCTAATTTATAGTTTTTAGGTTAAAAAAAAAAAGGGTGTGTGTACACTTTAAGATTTTATTTTGTGTGCATTTCCCCTATTTTTTGGGGATCATTCCCAAAGATGATCATCAAATCATCTTAGGGAATGATACCGAACTTGGAATACGGGCATAAATGCCCGTTTTCCAATTCGAAATCCGATCGGAAAAAATCACTTCCCGGAAATCATTTTCCAGGAAGTGATTTCATTCATTGGCAAAGATCAATAATTTGGTGATCAGAAGTGATCACACAAATTTTGCTCTGTCCCCATTTTTTTCCTAAGTCTTCGCTAAGTAGCAAAGACTTAGAAAAAATCCTATTTGTGAATGGAACTTTGAGCTCCATTCACAAAATGTATAGTATAAGCTGTCAGCATGACAGCTTGTACTATACTAGGTACTGCAGCATGATCTATATGGAGATCACACTGCAGTACCTCCAATGGACACACAGGGGCAGCAGGTGTACCTCCATATGGGAAGATCCTGGTGAAGGAGGAAGTTCTGTGATGTCACCAGGATCTCCATTCAGCTTCCTCCTCCAACTCCCCGTGGGACCGGCAGCTCATATGCAGGGCAGGCTTGAAGGTAGGATATCTCCGATCTCCCCCTCGGACTTGGACGAAACCGAGGGGGGATCGAGGGGATAGGGGGGCAGTTGAATGCTGCCCCCCGATCGCCCCTAGCAGGGGGAAAAAAAATTTTGGAGGGGGGGAAGCCACAGATCGTATATTCACGATCTGTGGGAGTTGTGCATTCACTGCATAGATCGTGAATATACGATCTGTGGCAGTGAAAGGGTTAAAGACACAAACAAGACTTTTTAAAACAAAATTTGTGTGTTAAAGATTGAATTTATAAACAGATGCAAGAGATTAAAGTTCTGTTGTATTGTTTTTTGATTATACAGTGCTGGTCCCTAAGAGTCATTATATAAACTATACATACAATAATTTATAGAGCTAGAACTATAACTGACATGAATACAAATTCAAAAGGCCATGGTTTTAACTGACAATGTTTGAAGTCACACCCTAAACAGATTTCTCTATCTATCTATAATGAAAAAAATAAGAAAAATTGGGGAGAAAAGCAATGTTTGGCATAACTACCAAGATTAACAAAGTCTGTTCATCCTTTGTATGATCTCAAGGCTAAAATTACAAATCCGTAACATAAAAGAATCATGCCTCATGTTAAACAAAAAGGATTCAGACTGCAAAGAAATGGTGTGTATATGAATTGCTCAATAGTGTTTTATTATGTCTAAGGGAAACAAACATTTATAATTCCCAAGATTTAATAAGCTAAATCTGGGGCAAATGACATTATGTGTAGTTTGGTTCAAGAAAAAAGAATACATTCAATATTTACAAAAAGGTGAAGTTACAGCGATTTTTTTTTGCAAACAGGTGAAGTATAATACCGTGTCAAATTTACGCCATATTTTACATGGTAATTTTATGGTAAATTCTGGCCATGTGGTGTTCCTTTATTCATCTAAATGCAGAAAAGTGTGCAGTGGTGTTTGACAAAATGTGTGGAAGAAATTAAAGGGCATGTCACCCTAAAAATTCAGTTTTGGCATAAGGTAGGTGACCCCTGCCCACCCCCAACCGCTGATTTATTTCTTTAAAAATATACTCAGATTATTCTTAAAGTATGCTACTTATAGCCTCTTCTCTCCCGGTCATCTCTGATCCTGCTCCCTGGTTGGGGAAGTTGCAAGCAGGGGCCGGACCAGCAGATGCGTCTGTGATTGGCTGAGAGGCAGCCAATCACAGATGCGTCTGTTGGCTTTGAAGACGCAGAGGGAGAGAGGGTCTGTAAGTAGCGATCTGGGCATTTATTTTTAAGAAATATTTTGGCGGTTGGGGGTGGGCAGAGGATACCTACCTTATTGCCAAAGGTTTTTTTAAAGCTAGGTGCCATGCCTGCAGAGGATGGATCAGACGGTGGGAGGGAGGGAGAGGGGGTTTAGGGAAGCAGCAGGGACCAGATGACTCACTGAAAGCTTCTATCTTCCCTCCTAGACTTTGAAAAGGCACTGCATGAGAACCATAAGGAGCAGGGATGTAAGGTAAGATTTTTTTAAAGTAAACAGTGGGGCCAGTATGGGGTTAAATTTTAGTTTTGGGGGTGGACATGCTCTTTAAGTTTTATTAACCAAAATGACCGTGCACACTATTGAGACACTCAATCGAGACAGAGACAAGATCCCTACAAAGGAAAACATTTTCTTTTAAAATTTTAAATAGTACAAAAATATTAGATATAACCAGAAAGTATGTGATCATTAAATGTTTAACACACCAATTATAATTATGCAAATCAATATTCGGCTATTATATCACAAATTACCTTATATAATCAAATTATAAAGTAGTATAGAATGACCAACACTACTTTTTTACCCAATCATTTGTCTATCTCAATGTGGAATGCAAGAATAAAATTGAGTACCATGTTCTTGTTGATCAGTATGAGTGATATTACAGAGGAAATTCCCTCATCTCCTTACCATTGGTTGTAAAAGTGAAATTGGAACTGGAACGGTTTCTTTGAAAATAGCAAAACATTCCCAAGAGGGCTACATATCAACCATGACAACAGAACTGCAGGCGAATATTATTTCACACACACCACAAAAAAAAGAAAGATAATTTGCACGTTTTTTTCTTAGCATTGGCACTCTTTAGCATTGGCACGCTTTAATAATAGGCATATGTTAGACCATTGTTTCAATCTGATTGGTAATACAATTTTGTGTATATATTACCCTTTTTTTTATCTTTAAATTACACATACAAACATACATACAAATACAGCAAATACAGTACATATCTTTGCTGACAAGTGATGCAGGAACGAGTGAAAAAATGAATCCCATTTGGTACATTTTTTAAAAAACATGATTAAAACATATTATTCTCCCCTGTACAAAAAAATGTATCATACAAAATAAGGTTCATAGGCTGGGCTTCTTAAATCAACAATAGGGCTGCCAGGCATAAAACATATCTGATATGTAAAAATAATGCCGGCACTAGAGGGACAGATTATAGAACTGTAGTCACTGGCTAGCAAAGTATGTTTAAATGGAAATATATGGCAGTACTGAACCATCACTATGCACACCATTGATGCACTTTAGCAATTAGAAAATGCTGACATCCCTGACCTGATGTTGACACTTCGCTATTATTTTTTTAGAAGTGCCCAAATCTTAGTATGAAGAGACCATATGATAGAAAGAGCTGTCGTTTATTGCCCCAACAATAAAAAAGAGAAGAAAAAAAAAAACTACTCTCTGATTTTGGTTTAAATATTGCATAGATTATTGATATTACTAGAAAAAGGAAAAGTAATCCGTTTTAGTCACATATACCCTATCCATTAAACAGGTAAACCATCAGACTCTCGATCTATACTTCTGTAAGAAAGGAAAATTTTAGATCAGAGATGATATGTCTTTATCTATTAGCTGACCAAGCATCAAATAATGTTTAAAGTGTGGATTATGGGAGCAGGCCATATATAGGTCGGTATTTGCTTTTTTATTTTATGGAATAAAGGTACCTGAACAAAAAAAAGTATAGTATAGTATTTGAGGTTGATAAACACATACATCCATCCAGTCCAACCCATCTAGCATACCCTCATTTCCTGCCTAACTGTGATCCAAGGAGGCCAACAGCCCAAAAAAAATTTCGACGGAAAAATTCCTTCCTGCCTCCAACCGTGGATGATATCCTCGATCAACTCCTTCGGGGTTTTTTTTTTTTGGGGGGGGAATTTCCATGTTTTGGGACTGTTTCCTTAGAAAAAGTGTAGGCTGTTCAAATTACAGAGCACTTTGATTCTTTCTTGTAATTGCATTTGTGCATGCGTCCCATTTGAGCTTGTTGGTGGCCACGTCTCTGTGTGCATCCACGCATATGGCATAACGTTTGATTCAGAACATTTGGGAGATTGATATTTAGTGGGGGGGTTTATTTGTGGGGGGCATTTCCAAGTTTTGGGGCTGTTTGAAATTACAGAGCACTTTGATTTTTTTCTTGTAATTACACTTGTGCGTGCGTCCGATCTGAGCTAGTTGGTGGCCACGTCTCTGTGTGCATCCACGCATATGGCATAACGTTTGATTCAGAACATGTGGGAGATTGATATTTAGTGGGTGGGTTTATTTGTGGGGGGCATTTCCAAGTTTTGGGGCTGTTTGAAATTACAGACAACTTTGACTTTTTTCTTGTAATTAACTTGTGCATGTGTCCCATTTGAGCTAGTTGATGGCCACGTCTCTGTGTGCACCCACAAATATGGCATACCGTTTGATGCAGGATATGTGGGAGATTGACATTTAGTGGGTTTTTTTGCTTGTCAAGTTGGTTTAGCTAGGATTTCAATCCTTGAATCATCTTATTTTATTTTTCACAAAACCTCCTAAAAACACAGAGTTCTTTGGATCACTGGGTCTGGAATTCTTCATGTATGTATGAAAGCATGGCATCGTAACGTAGCTGAAGGTGTGTAGATACCAAAAATATATAGTTTGTGGGGGGAATTTCCATGTTTCTGGACTGTTTCCTTAGAAAAAGGGTAGGCTGTTCAAATTACAGAGCACTTTGATTTTTTCTTGTAATTACACTTGTGCATGTGTCCCATTTGAGCTAGTTGGTGGCCATGTCCCTGTGTACATCCACGCATATGGCATACCGTTTGATTCAGGGCATTTGGAAGATTGATAATTGACAAGTTTTTTTTACATGACATGGAAATTTGCCATGATTTTTAACTTTGAATTGTATTTTTATAAATTTTTCCTGAAAATCTGGTAAAAAAGCCAAATTTTACATGAAACTGCGCCCACACCATTGGTGGTATGCATAAAGGAATCACACCATTGTGTAGCTAAAGGTGTGTAGATTCCAAGAATATATAGTTTGGGGGGGTATTTCTAATATAGAGGGGTGTTTAGTCTGACAAATCTGAAAAGTTGCTGTAATTGGGCCATTGTTCATTGGCTCACTTTGTGGCTAGTTGATTCCACGTTTGCGTGTGTAACCATACATAGGGCATACCGTTTGATTCAGGACATTTGGGAGATTGATATTTGGTAACTTTTTTTTACATTACTTGGGATTTTGGCATGATTTCTACCTTTTGAGAGTGTTTTTTTTCAAATCTCTTAGAAAATCTGCTAAAACTGTGAACTTCTAAGAAGAACTGCGCCCACACCATTGATGGTACGAATGAACAAACTACAGAATTTCGTAGATAAAGGTGTGAGGATTCGAGAAATATATGGTTTGTGGGGGTTGTTTTGTGGGGAAAAATTGCAGACTGTTCAAATTCAGATTTGACTGAATATTTTTGCTGTTTCTGAGCCATTGTGCATTTTTTCACTTTGTGTCTTTTGGCTTCCACGTCCACGTGTGTAACCACACACATGGCATACCGTTTGATTCAGGACATTTGGGAGATTGATATTTAGTAGCTTTTTTTTACATTCCATTGGGTTTTGGCATGATTTCTACCTTTTGAAGTTGTTTTTGTTCATTTTTTCAGACAAATGCGAATTTCTACGAAGAACTGCGCCCACACTATTGATGTTATGAATGAACAAACTACAGCGTTACGTAGCTGAAGGTATGTAGATTCTGAGAATATATAGTTTTGCGGGGGTATTTCCAAGTTAGAGGGGTGTTCAGTTTGAAAAATCTGGGAAAATGCTGTTATTGGTTCACTGCGCATTGTTTTACATTTTGACTAGTCGCTTCCACGTCCGTGTGTAACCAAACATATGGCATACCGTTTGATTCAGGACATTTAGGAGATTGATATTTGGTAAGTTTTTTTTACATTACATGGGGTTTTGGTGTGATTTTGTAACTTTGAAATGTATTTTTCTCTATTTTTCCAGAAAATTGTGTAGAAATGCGAAATTCTACAAAGAACAGCGCCCACACCATTGATGGTATCAATGAACGAACTACAGTGCTACATAGCTGAAGGTGTGTAGATTTCAGGAATATATAGTTTGTGTGGGGTATTTCTGAGTTATCAGGGTGTTTTGTGGAAAAAACTGCAGACTGTCCAAATTTGGAGTTAGCTAAATATTTTCGCTGTTTCTGAGCCATCGTGCATTGTCTCACATTGTGGCTTTTCGCTTCCACGTCCGCATGTGTAACCACACATATGGCATACCGTTTGATTCAGGACATTTGGGAGATTGATATTTAGTAACTTTTTTTTACATTCCGTCAGGTTTTGGCATGATTTCTACCTTTTTGAAGTTGTTTTTTGTTAATTTTTTCAGAAAAGTGCGAACTTCTACGAAGAACTGCGCCCACACCATTGATGGTATGAATGAACGAACTACAGTGCTACATAGCTGAAGGTGTGTAGATTTCAGGAATATATAGTTTGTGGGTGATATTTCTGAGTTACGGGGGTGTTTTGTGGAAAAAACTGCAGACTGTCCAAATTCGGAGTTGGCTAAATATTTTCGCCGTTTCTGAGCCATCGTGCATTGTCTCACTTTGTGGCTTTTCGCTTCCACGTCCGCGTGTGTAACCACACATATGGCATACCGTTTGATTCAGGACATTTGGGAGATTGATATTTAATAAATTTTTTTTACATTCCATGAGGTTTTGGCATGATTTCTACCTTTTGAAGTTGTTTTTTGTTCATTTTTTCAGACAAATGCGAACTTCTACGAAGAACTGCGCCCACACCATTGATGGTTTGAATGAATAATCTACTGCGTTACATAGCTGAAGGTGTGTAGATTTCAGGAGTATATAGTTTATGGGGGTTATTTCTAAGTTACAGGGGTGTTTTGTGGATAAAACTGCAGACTGTCCAAATTCGGAGTTGGCTAAATATTTTCGCCGTTTCTGAGCCATCGTGCATTGTCTCACTTTGTGGCTTTTCGCTTCCACGTCTGCGTGTGTAACCACACATATGGCATACCGTTTGATTTAGGACATTTAGGAGATTGATATTTGGTAACTTTTTTTACATTCCATGGGGTTTTGGCATGATTTCTACCTTTTTGAACGTTGTTTGATGTTCATTTTTTTTGAAAATCTGGTAAAAGTGCAAACTTCTACGAAGAACTGCGCCCACACCATTGATGATATGAATGAACGAACTACAGCGTTACATAGCTGAAGGTGTGTAGATTTCACAATATATAGTTTGTGGGGGGTATTTCTGAGTTGGGGGGGATGTTTTGTGGAAAAACTGCAGACTGTTCAAATACAAAACTGGCTAATTTTTTTTGCTGCTACTGACATTTGGCACTGGTCATGCTCTGGGTTAGTTGGTAGCCATGTCTCTGGGTACACCCATGAATGTGGCATACCGTTTTATTCGGGAGGGGTTAGGCTTTCATATTTGAGATGCGTTTGAACTTTCCTCCACAGTTTTTAGCTGAAATTCGCATTTGATTTTGTCTCTGATTTTACAGTTGAGGAAAAAAAGGAAAATGTGAGAAAGTAACTTACAATTTGACGAAGAGCTGCGTCCGGGTATCTGCATTTTGATCGAAACTAACCTCACTCGTAAAATCCTGTGGGTGTGTAGTTTCTAAAAATATCTCACTTTTGGGGATATTTTAGATAATTTGGTAGATATTTTATGTTAACTGTCAGTAGTGGTTATACATTTTAGTTTGGTGTAATATTCTAGGAGGTGCAGTTTTAGTTTGGGGGGGTCTCCTGTACAGGAAAAGTGGGGTACCTACATATATCTGGTATCGTTGTACTCGGGAGTATCTGAGCTTTTAGAAACAGTAAGATTTTTGTGCGTAACCTTAAGATAACTATAAGTAAAATTTGCAAATTTTTCATTTTTTTACATATTTTACCCATAATTCCAGTAAAATTTCCAGAAAGGTTACAAAATTTTGTTACCATGTTAAAGTACACTTTGTGCTGAAAAAAACAATGTATAATATTCCTTATTTACTGCAAGGTTTCCTACTGTAAAATTAGTCTAAAGCGATTAAGGGCAAAATCCTGAAAATTCTTCTGGCAGTTAATGCAAAAAAAAAAATGAAAATCTCCTGGCAGTGAAAGGGTTAAACCTAAATTAACCCGAAAAAGCTTTGTTCAAATAGAATGCAGTAAAGTCAATAAGCAATTTTTCCTTTGATTTTAAAGGTCAATTCCACCCCCGACACACACACATACACAGTCAAATTAATACAAACCACGAGGACCCTCCCCCCATAATTGCCCTATAAGTCTTTTCATATGTTAATAGCTAAAATAGATACACAAGAAGTTACCACCATATTAACCATAATTTAAAACCCTGCATGAACTTGGCTCTTTGTAAAAATATGCATTTAAAAAAAATAGATGATCTAGATAATCCATTGCAAATCATAAATCGTAATGTTCTGTAAAGCATGCATACCATATTTTCCATATTTTGGCTTAATCTGATCTTACAGTAGAAAACAAAGAATGACAAAACCGCAAAAAGGGAGATTCATGTTCCAGGTGGTGAACTAGTGCTTTGGAAAAAAAACAACTCTTTAGCTTTAAATTTTAACCCTAAATAATGTTTAGTTTTAAACTGCAGCTCTAAATAATCCTAGTGTTTGATCCATATCAATCATCTGCACTGTAAATAACATTATATTGTTAGTCACCTCTAGCAAATATTAATTTGGCTTAAAAGAGACAAATTTCAGTTCTTTCTACAGCTTTTTTGAGCTAAAGACACAAAATGTGCTACATACATGTAGGACATATGGGAAAAGTGTGCTATTATCTAGCTAGGGAACCCTTGAAAGCATTTATGCGTTATTGGGGAATTTACAAACTTTTTTCACAATGGGAAATTTACACTTATGGCCATGCCGCAGGTGAAATCTGTTGAATCTGGTAATATCCAACGATCACAGCGTGTATTAGAAAGAAGGTAACTGGAAGCTTAGGGAATAGTGACCATGAAATAGTGTAATTTAATGTATGTTATTAAAAGGAATAATTCACTGGTTTAACAAATATAAACTGGTTTAATATATTCCCCGGTAAAGATACTGATACTAAACAGGTTTTAAACCATTTCACGTCTAAATTTTTACCCTTGGGAAATAAATGTAAAAGAATTAAGTACACGTGCCTGAAGTTTTATTTTGATGTAAAGAGGGAACACAGCGGGCCTTTACGAACTATAAAAACTGGGAAAAGGATTGTAAGAAATCAACTATGCTAGCTAAAATAAATAATGCAGTAGGGATAGCTGTACAAAGCAAAACTAAGTATATTAAAGGGTATGTCCACCCTCACAAAAACTTTTGATATAATGATAAGTGCCCCCCAAAACCTTTCAACGTTGCTGGTAAACCTACTTACAGACCTACGTACCCTTATCATTCTTTTGCTTGCTTCTATGCACGGAAGCAAGTAGAAGGGGCCAAACTGGCAGTGGTGCCTGTGATTGGCTGAGATGCAAGGTCTGGAAGCAAGCAAAAGAACGAAGGTTGATAAGTAGGTTTATGAGCACCTTTGAAAGCTTAGACCCTCGCAAAGGTCAAGGTTTTGGGGGCACTAAGCATTATTTAAAAATGTGGGGGGTAGACATACCCTTTAATAGTAAAGGTTCCCATACATCGGAACTCCCTCCTGACCAATCCCACGACAATCAGCTTTTCAGGAACGACCTTTTTCTGTTCATTTTCCCGACCGACATACAAACGAAAAATGAATAGAACTTTTGTGATCCTTTGTCGGTTGTGAAAAAGAACCGGAAAGGCAGTTTCTGAAGAATCGAGAGGTGAATTCAATGCAGGAGGAATGAAAATGTGAGTAGCAATAATGGTATAAAGGATGCAATTACACTTTGGTTAACTTGGCATAGTCAAAATAAAGCTCCTGGACCAGATACAATACATCTTTAGATCCTAAGGGAAAGTTAAGTTTTTTTCCAGGCCATTCTTTCTTGTTTTCCCAGATTCCCTCATATCCGGAAACATGACTCTGGATTAGAAAAAAAAACTGATGCAATTCCAATATTAAAAATGGTACTCTGGTAATTACAGACCCGTGAGCTTAAAGGGCATGTCCACCCCCAAAACTAAAATTTACCCACTACTGGCCCCACTGAATAGTGTTTAAAAAATCTTACCTTACTCCAAATGGTTCTCCTGCAGTGCCTGTTCAAAGTCCCAGAAAGTGAGAAGTAGGAGCTATCTGTAGGAGCTCCTGTGGTTTGGACCTAACAAAAGGAAGTTTCCCACTCTACGAACTAGAGTGAAAGTGTCCCTTTCTCTTTAGGACCTTGATCTCAAGGACTTAGAAAAAGAAGGACATTGAAACAAGAAGGGCAATTAAACAGGGTTTGTGCGTCACTGTGCTGGTGTGGTGTATTAGAAGGGACAGTTTTGTATGTATAGGAACCTGGAGCAGCCAGCAGGCACTGGCTGGGGCCAGTAGAGGTGGGTGGAAGTGGGACAGGGAAGGTTGAGGGGGGAGGTAATTTTGTTAGGGTTACAAGGGGAAGTGGGGGACAGAAGGGTAGGGGGGCTTCTTCCCAGATGGTCCGTCCCAACAGATTTGCCACCTTAGGTAATGAAGTGGAGGAGGACACCTAGGAATTAGCCTGTATGGAGGGGGCTAGTCCCTTGAGCACCCAGGGGACTGCCATCTCTGATACAAGGGAGGAGGAACGAAGGATCAGGAATGCAAGGCAGGTGGTAGTGGTAGGGGACTCCATTATAAGGAAGGTAGATAAGGTAATCTGCCGCCAAGGCCCTACATTCCGAACTGTGTGTTGCCTGCCTGGTGCTAGGGTTCGACATGTGGTGGATCGTGTAGACAGATTATTGGGTGGGGCCGGGTGTGACTCGGCGGTCTTAGTTCACATTGGTGCCAATGACAAAGTTAGAGGAGGAGGTGAGGTCCTTAAACCTGATTTCCCGAGAGCTAGGGGCCAACTTAAAAGCAAGGACCTCCAGGGTAGTGTTTTCAGAAATACTACCGCAGCCAGGGAGACAGCAGGAGCTTAGGAGCATTAATGCGTGGCTAAGAGAGTGGTGTAAGGAAGTAGGGTTTGGGTTTATTGAGAACTGGGCAGACTTTGCTGTCGGCTACAGGCTCTTTAATAGGGATGGGTTGCACCTCACTGATGGCGGTGCAGCTGTTTTAGGGGTGAAGATGGCTAGAGGGTTGGTGGAGATTTTAAACTAGTTTTGGGAGGGTAGGGTATTAGCAGTCTCACTGGGATAGATAGCCCAGGAGGAAAGCAGGGTGTAGATAGGCCAGTGGTGGGCGGAAAGGGGGGTGGGGCTAGCATAGATGATAGGGAGGCATGTGTATTAAAGTGTAGGAATAAATTACAGGATCATAATCCAAAATGTATGTTTGCAAATCCAAGAAGCCTGCCTGACAAAATGGGTGAATTGGAAATTATGGCATTGAATGAAAAGTATGATGTAATAGGTATAGCAGAAACGTAGTTGTACAATTCTCATGACTGGGCTGTAAATTTAGAAGGATATGCCTTGTTTAGGCAGGACAGAGAAAAAAGGAAAGGGGGAGGAGTATATGTTTATGTTAAAAAAGAATTGAAGCCAAATTTAAAACAAGAGATAACTGGCGATATGGATGATAAAGTGGAGGCAATATGGGTGGAATTAGGCAACTGGAAAGGGGGTAATGTCATTGTTGGTGTCTGCTATAAGCCGCCAAATGCTAGCAGAGGAGGTGAGTCAACTTCATATGCAATTGGCAAGGGCTGCAAGTTTGGGGAGTGTGCTCATTATGGGGGACTTTAATTACCCTGACATTGATTGGTCTAGTGGAACTGCCATCACTGAAAAAGGAGTTCCTGAATTTGCTGCAGGATCATTTTCTCTCACAGTCGGTTGAGGTTCCTTCTAGAAAAGGAGCTCTGTTGAATCTGGTAATATCTAACATTGTGGAGTGCATTATAGATATAAAGGTAACTGGAGGCTTAGGGAATAGTGACCATGAAATAGTGACGTTTGGACTTTGTTAACCCAGTGCACTTTTCCTTTCGATAACAAAGTCCAAACGTCACTATTTCATGGTCACTATTCCCTAAGCCTCCAGTTACCTTTATATCTATAATGCGCTCCACAATGTTAGATATTACCAGATCCAACAGAGCTCCTTTTCTAGAAGGAACCTCAACCACCTGTGAGAGAAAATTATCCTGCAGCAAATTCAGGAACTCCTTTTTCTTTGTTAACCCAGCGCACTTTTCCTTTCGATAACAAAGTCTTTTCATTTCGGGAAGGCAAATTTTCCCAGGTAAAAGCAGCTCTTCAGAAGAAAAAGGCATTTAAAACCTTTAAGGCCGAGGGAACGGAAAGGGCCTTTAGGGTTTATAAAAACTGTAACAAGGAGTGTAAGAAAGCAATCAAACTAGCTAAAATTAATAATGAAGTTAGGATAGCTGAACAAAGCATCACTAAGCCTAAAAATTTTTTAAAGTAAATTAATAGTAAGAAGATGAGGAATGAGAATGTGGCACCATTAATTAATGGGGATAAGTTAGTTACGGAGGATGGCGATAAAGCAAATGTCTTAAATAATTTTTTCCCTCTATATACACTATAGAAGATCCAAGTACAGATATCATATCAGTATAGTTGCAATAATGGAAAAACGGCTAGTATAAAACTTAGTATTTATTTATCTTATTAAAATCTATATCAAAAAGTATCAAAAGGTAATTTAGCAGAGTACGAATATAATTATACAATCAGTGTGCAAATAATCAAGTACATCAGGCATGCTAGTATAGCAAGCCTATACCCCACCTACAAATATAAGTAAATTTATACAGACTCCCATCCTCCCCATATACTTATCAGTCACAAAAAGTCAGTGTCGTCCGTGCACGGCAGTCAGAACTTTGAGCAGAGTAACAAGGTAAGGATTAGATGGACAATGCCATAATTTCCGAGAGAGATATGAGGGAGACCATAGGTGAGGGAGCACCCCAAACGCGTTTCGCTCCAAAGGGGCTTTTTCAATGGCGCTACTATCGGCGTTGACACGCCGAGTTTAAATGTACGAGATACGGTCAGCTGATCAGATGCGTCACGGGTCATGTGACCGTGGCGTCCAATCACGCTGGAGCCAATCCAAAAAACTCTGCAGAGTTAACCCTTGCTTAATAATAACATATATCATAGTAATCAACTCAATATACATATTTACAATATACCCTGTAATATAGTGTGTCACATAGTACTTTTAACGCTAACCCATCATGGCACGAAACAGACAGGTCGTTCCTTATAATCAGAAGATGCACACATTACAATGAAGGATCTATACAATGGTTATTACGCTGAAGACATAACATCGATAGTTGTGTATATGTATTTCAAAAGTCCATTATAGTCAGATATAGTTCGTCAATATATATCCGATCTGTGTCACTGTCTATCAAAAAACATAGCTCCATATTCTCCAACCAGGTAAGTCAAAGAAGTATACCAACATACTTTAAAACAATTACATTTTAAATATGCGAAGTCTTGGTGGAACCTGTCTAGCATTGAGAAATATCTTACGTTAGGAATTATACCAAGAGTACTGCGGATGCTTACATTACCTTCTTGGGAACCCTCAGTTTCGTTTAAAGAGGACTGGGAGGCAGCATTGACTAAATGTTCCTTGACCCTCATACAGTTGTTGATAGACAATGAACGTAGGGTTTCAGGCGATATAAAAAGCGAAATTGATAAACTGACAGTTGAAGTACATGCACAACTTACGAAAATTCAAATTGA
This sequence comes from Hymenochirus boettgeri, assembly GCA_019447015.1. NCBI lineage: Eukaryota > Metazoa > Chordata > Amphibia > Anura > Pipidae > Hymenochirus > Hymenochirus boettgeri. The sequence goes on from CM033473.1 coordinate 114,196,717, forward strand.
GAAATTGGAAGCTGACCTTAAAAAGGAGTTACAAAAACTAGAGACAGATATAGCTACAGTCAAGAGAAATAAACTTACACGTGACAAACAGGATTACGCTACAGGGACAGTATATAAGTGGAGACATAATAAAAACAGGCGTACACCGAAAAGGAGAAGGGCGAACAGCACACGTAATATACCCTCAGACTCCACACAATCAGAAAGTGAAGCCGAATCTTTTTTAGGGGGCAGCAACAACTTAGAAGCCAGCGGAGGTATACTGGAATTACGAAATCAAAAGAGAATTCCCAGACGGATGGGCAGGGGCCATTACAGAAAATGACCTCTTCTGACTCTTTAGCTTCTGATTCCATTACTACTGACTCACTACAGGTGATTAATTTATCTCCACATCATTTAACTGAGACACAATTGTCTGTATTGAAAAAGGGACTGAGTTTTTGTCCAACTATGCATCTCAACACCTTTGAACTAGCAAAAGACCTCTTTTTGTTTTGCAGGAGATTAGCACTAAAGGCGAAATTTTGTAAAACTGGTAATAGCCCTTCGCTGGATAACCCTAGCTCTAATGAATCATCAAGCTTATACACTGGACCTAATGAGGTAGCTTTTAGACCTAAAACGAGATATACTCCTTTTTTCTCAGAATTTGCTAGTCTTGATGTGTTCTATAAAAATACTCTTTTAGATATACAGAATATGAGACAGAGTACATGGAATTCTAAGAACCTGACATATTTGGAACATGGGGCACTTAAGGAACTGATGGAACTGCCTGATATACAAATTAAACCTGCGGACAAAGGTGGGAATATAGTGGTCTGGCCCACAGACATGTACTGTAAGGAAGTCCAGAGACAGCTTAGGAATAAATCTAACTATGTCTTACTCCCGGCAGATCCTACAGCTAAATTCTCCCGGGCACTTTTTGGGCTGATTGATATTGCATGCACTGATGGTTCCATTTCGACACGTACAGCTAAATTCCTGAAGGTAAAAAATCCTGTAGTTCCCACATTTTACATCCTCCCGAAGGTTCATAAAAATAAAGACAATCCACCTTTAACCAGCAATCAAATCTAGTTCTCCACCATGGAGTCTACCATTGGTGTTAAATGTTTTAACAGAACATCCATTTAAACCCTTGAAGGAAATATCAGACTGGATGCTGACTTTGAAGGTGGTTTTATTAGTAGCAGTAACGTCAGCGTGCAGAGTAAGTGAACTAAGTGCCTTGTCATGTAGAGAACCACATACGGTAATTTTTCAGGACAGAGTTCGATTACGTCCAACCTTTTCACTTTTACTAAAAGTGATTTCAGATTTTCACGCAAATCTAGAAATTTCCCTTCCAACATTCTTTTCACAAACAAAAGATGACCTGGAAAAAAGACTACATACCTTAGACCTGGTTCGATTGCTGTCATTTTATATTAAAAGAACAGAAAAGTGGAGAAAAATGGACAGACCGTTCATAATACCAAAAAGTCCAAGAAGAGGACAGGCACCTACCAAGAGAACTATAAGTGCTTGGATAGTCGCTGCAATAGCAAAAGCATATAACTTGAGAGGCGAGAAAGTCCCTTCTGGTCTCAAAGGCCACTCTACCAGAGCATTAGCAAGTTCATGGGCAGTGGAAGCCAAAGCCTCTGCCAACCTGTTATGTAAATCAGCCAGATGGTCTTCATTTAAAGGGCATGTCCACCCCCAAAACTAAAATTTAACCCCTTACTGGCCACATCAAGTAGTTTAAAACAATCCTTACCTTACATTCCTGCTCAAAATAGTTCCCCTGCTGTGCCCCTCCAAAGTCCAGGAAACTGCTGTGTAGGAGCAGTGTGTGACTCATGCTGTGCCTGAGACTTCCTCAACCTCATCAAGGTTGAGGCATGCTCAGTGCAGCCCTCCCTGCCTCTCAGCCAATCACGGACGCGGCTGCCGGTCCCGCCCCCTGCTTTCAATTCCATGCAAGCAGAGGGCCTGAACACTGCAGCAGGGAAGAGAGGGCAGGTAAGTAAGAATCGGGGGACTTTCTAACAATTATATTAATGCGGTTGGGGCTGGGGGAGCATGCCCTACCACATATCAAAAGTTAAATTTTGGGGTGGACATGCCCTTTAAAACATATGTAAACCATTATCAGTTAAATGTGGTAGCAGCTAAAGAAGCAAAATTTGGTTTCCAAGTCTTACAAGCTGTAAAGAACAATAAATAACTTGTGTGTTTAAGCATCTAACTGTGTCCCGCCCTTTACTTCTTGTAGCTTTGGTATTTCCCACTTGGTGATAGCTGCCATGATGACCAGGGAAAATAAGAAATTAAATCAACTTACTGAAATTTCTATTTCCCAGTCATTCTTCATGACAGCATTCACCAAGACCCATCCCATGTTTATTGAGCTTTGGTAACTGAAGACGTGCATAGGGGTGAGAGGGACATTTGTAGTTTTGTTTCCTGTCTATCAGGCAGAGGGAGGAGCTTACCCACTTGGTGAATGCTGCCATGAAGAATGACTGGGAAATAGAAATTTCGGTAATTTGATTTAATTTCTTATTTTTTTTAAGAATATTAATAGTAAGAAGATGAGGACTGAGAATTGGCACCACTAATTAATGGGGATAAATTAGTTACGGAGGATGGCGATAAAGCAAATGTCTTGAATATATTTTTTCCTCTGTATGCACTATAGAAGATCCAAGTACAGATATCATAGAGTATAATAGCAATAATGGTATAAAAGATTCAAGTGCACTTTGGGATATGGTACAGAAAGAACTAAATAAGGTTAATATTAATAAATATCCTGGACCGGATAAAATACATCCTCGGGTACTTAGGGAGCTAAGTTCAGTTTTATCTAGGCCATTGTTTCTTATTTTTAGTTTAATAAGGGAACATGTTCTAGAGTATGCTTCAAGGACTGACATTATAAGTACCGTATGTACTCGTGTATAAGTCGATCCGAGTAGTCGAGGTACCTATTTTTACCTGTAAAAATTGTAAAAACTGATTGACTCGAGTATAAGTCTAGGGTAGAAATTATTACCACTACTGCCTTCTGATTCTGTGTTGTTTTTAGGCTTTAGTTGCCCTTTAAATGGACAGCAGAATTCCCATACATGAATCCCATACAGTAATAGCCAAATCCAGTACCAGTAACCTCCAATTCCTTGGCACTCCAGATGTTTGGAAACTACAACTGCCAGCATGTTTGTTGCTGGGAGTTTCAGTTTCTAAACACGTGGAGTGGCAAGGTTCAGTAAACTTTTAATTAAGCTTACCATCATTTACAATTCTCCTGAACCCCATATAGTAAAGGGCCCTCTGACCCGAAATAGTAAAGGGCCCTCTGACCCGAAATAGTAAAGGGCCCTCTGACCCCCATATAGTAAAGGGAACTCTGACCCCCATATAGTAAAGGACTCTCTGACCCCAACAGTTAAAAATGTCACCTGAGAGTTGTAGTTTCAAGCTGTCATTTGCACTGTACTAGCAGCTGTATTTTGCCCCAAACTGAGGAGGACTTGACCCAAGTATAAGTCGAGGTTAGGTTTTCAGGCATAGCAGTAGATGTAGTTTACTTGGAATTTGCAATGGCTTTTGATACAGTCCCCCATAGGCTACTAATGTATAACCTAAGGTCTGTTGTTCTGGGGAGGCACATTTGTACATGGATAGAAAATTGGTTAATAAATAGGATGCAGAGAGTAGTTGTTAATGGGGCTTCATCATTATAGACTAAAGTGCTAAGTGGGGTGCCACAGGGTTCTGTGTTGGGGCCGCTTCTATTTAATCTATTTATTAATGATTTGGAAGTGGGTATTGTCAGCAAGGTTTCGGTATACGACTGACGGGCACCTTCCCATGTGGGGGGTGCACTTACTGTCAATTTATGGACAATCGACCAAGTGTTTCTAGCTCAGATGGGAAGAATATATTTAAGGTCAGTAAGTATTTTAACTGTAAATCGAAAAATTTGATATATGCATTGATTTGTCCATGCAACAAAATTTATGTTGGGAAAACCAGCCAATTATTAAAATCTAGACTGGCATGCCATCTGTCTAATATTAGATTGGCGACTAGAGAAAATACTACTGACACCACGCTTACCAGCGTGGCAAAACATTTTTTGGAATCCCATCAGAGCAGAACACAGGGCCTAAGGTGTATGGGTTTGTTAGAGATGAGCATGAGTATCAGAGGTGGAGACCTGGAAAATGCACTATTACGAGCAGAAACTCTGTGTATTTTCACCCTAAAAACTTTAAATCCCGGTGGTTTAAATGAAGAAATGGATTTTATCCCTTTTGTCTGACTGCTGATTTTTCTTCATAGACTTATGGTTTGGATGATGTTATAGTTGGATCGCTACCTGAGTTCTGACTAACCGTCCACGATCTGAGTATCCGGAATATGGTTCCTTTGTGGAGACCCATGTGTCCGGGAGGGGCAGTGTTACAGAACGCAGCAATGTCAGGTTTTTTGATAAATTTCTACAGCCCCATGTACTCACTTGGAACGCCGTATATTCGAGATTCAGGTGATTTATACGAAATCCAGAATATTTGTACATCGACAGAACATTTACTGATTACAGGTGATGTCGAATCGCTTTCAACACCACATTGCACACAATCAGGCTTGACAGCAGTGCATACTTTTTGAATACAGAAAATAATCCATATACACAAAAGACACAATTCATCATGAAAGTCTATTGGAATTGTACTTAAAACTAATTAGTTTTGTCTTTGACAGGAGTACTACCTAACAACCCATGGTGTGCTATGGCCGCAAATGTGCTCCAGCGTAACGCAAATTTATCCTGGGGTGGGGGAGAGGAGAAATTGGTATTCACTGAGGGTTCATTCGTCCGTATTACTGCCCACATTAGTTGTGGCAGAGATATGATAGACGACATCTTCCATCTTATGGACGGTACTTCCCAAAAGGTTTTTGTGAGGTTCCGCAATGTTTTAATACTTCACTTACTCTTTTCCAACAACAGGGGTCCATATCGTCCCCCACCAGGTAGAATTTTTGGACCTGCTTTAGCCCTAAAGGAATGAACGATTCTTGATCACATCACTATTAGAAAATCCGACAGCCATAATAATACATTATATTGGCACTATATAGTGCACATACTCCATCTCTCTTAAAGGTCCCAGAAGCCAGTTTCTGAAAGTTAGACGTAACTGTACAGACCCAAAAGGATATGCTAGGAGGCGACGCTTTATTACAGGACGCAGACTATCTATACGGGTGGCCCAATAGACCTTCTGGAAGACTTGTCGGTTTGCGGCCCTCACGTTTTTCATCATCAGTCCTGACCTCGATTGCCAAAAGGCCTACAACGACCCCTGTTGAAACGGTGAGATTAGTAATACAATATAATCAAGACCATGGTGTATTGAGAAAGGTGAATACAAAAAAATTGCAGTTACTTACAAATGGTCAACTCTAAACTAATTTCTTACCATCAACCTCTATTACAGCGAGGAATGTCCGACCCAGAGACAAGCTGGTAAAAAGTCCCATTTTCCAGAAAACCTGTTTGCCTTTTGCAGAGGGGTGAATACGCTGACGGGCTCCGTCCCCATGTGGGGGGTGGCACTATACTGTGCAATTATGGACAAATCGACCAAGTGTTTCTAGCTCAGATGGGAAGAAATATATTTAGGTGCAGTAAGTATTTTAAACTGTAAATCGAAAATTTGGAATATGCCTATGATTGTCCATGCCACAAAATTTAATGTGGAAAACCAGCCAATTTTAAATCTAGACTGGGCATTCCATCTTGTCTAAGTTTCATTGGCGACTAGAAGAAACATCTCTACTGACACCACCGCTTACCAGCGTGCAAAAACATTTTTGGAATCCCCACTCCGAAGCAGAACACAGGGCCTAAGTGTATGGTTTTGTTAGAGATGGCATGGAGTATCAGACGTGGGACCTGGGAAATGCCTATTACGAGCAGAAACTCTTGTGTATTTTTCACCCTAAAACTATTTAAACCCGTGGTTTAAAATGAAGAAATGGATTTTTCCGCTTTTGTCTGACTGCTGATTTTTTCTTCATGACTTGGTTTTGGATGATGTTTTATAGTTGGATCGCTAACCTGAGTTCGGACTAACGCGTCCACGATCTGAGTATCCGGAATATGGTTCCTTTGCGCGCTTATAGACCACGCTGATATGGATGGATCGCTTAACTTTAGTTTCTGATCAAACCCTCCGATTTGATTTCTGGAATTGGTTCCTTTGCATACTTCAAGCACGCTGGATTATGGACGATTGTGACACCGGTTCCTATATGCTACATTGCTGGAAGCAACGTCCGATATCTCATGGTTTGTACATATTGGACCCTCCCTTTTGGTAAACTTCTTGCCTTACCTGGTTGGAGATTGGAGGCTATTGTTTTTGATAGACCTTGACACAGATCGATATTTTGACGAAACATAATCTGACTATAATGGACTTTTGAAATACTATATCCAACTCAGCGATTGTTTATGGTCTTCAGTCCGTAATAACCATTGTATAATCCTTCATTGTAATGGTGTGCATCTTCTTGATTATAAGGACCGACCTGTCTGTTTCGTGCGGCATGAATGGGTTAGCGTTAAAAGTACTATGGACACCTATTTCCGGTATATTTGTAAATCATAGTATATTGATTGATTACTTGAATATTGTTATTTATAAGCACAGGTACCTCTGCAAAGAGTTTTTTTGATTGGCTTCCACGCGTGATTTGTACGCCACGTTCCACATTGACCCGTGACGCATCTGATCAGCTGGACCGTATCTCGTAACATTTAAACTCGGCGTGTCCAAACGCCGTGGATATACGCCTTGAAAAGCCCCTTTGGAGCGGAACGCGTTTTGGGGTGCTCTTCCTCACCATTGGTCTCCCTCATATCTGGGCTCTCGAATATATGGCATTGTCCATCTAACTTCCTTACCCTTGTTACTCTGCTCAAAGTTCTGCTGCGTCAGGCGACGACACTGACTTTTTGGTGACTGAATAAGTAATGGTGAGGATGGGGAGTCTGTATAAATTTACTTAATGTTGTAGGTGGGTATAGTCCTTTCTACTACAAGCATGCCTGATGTACTGAATATTTGCACCTGATTGTATATAATTATATTCGTACTCTCAAGTACCTTTTGGTACCATTTTGTTGAAAGAGTTTTAAATAAGATAAATAATACTAAGTTTTATACCTAGCCGTTTTTCCTCTCCTGTTTTTCCTGTCATTATACGATATATTCAATAGAGGTTTGCTTGATTATTTAGTGAGTAAGTTATTGTTTTTGATATATTTGCATAATGATGTTAGAAAAGATTCAACCGCCTTTGTTAACGAGGATATTGTACAGAAAGAACTAAATCATGGTTAAGTAAAATAATCTCCTAGACGCAATAAAATAATCCTCGGTTACTAGGACATTGTTCTTATTTTTGCACATTCCCGTCCTTGTGTCACCGTGGGTGTGCTCTGGATTGGAAACAAGGCTGATGTTATTCCAATATTCAATTGGTAGTTCGTTCACAGCCGGGTAATTACAGGCCTGTAAGTTTACTTTCGTTGTGGGGAGATCCTGAATTTATAGGGAACTGGTTTTTGTTATAGTATGTTTCAAGGACTGACATATAAGTGTAACCAGCATGATTTAGGAGGATAGATCTGTCAATCTAACTTGCGTTGGCTTCTATGAGAATAGAAAGTTAGATAATCTTTAGACTGGGCCATAGCAGTAGATTATGTTTACCTTGGATTTTGCAAAGGCTTTTGATACAGTCCCCCATAGGTGATACTGTAATAATCTACAATAAAGTCTGTTGGTCCTGGGATGTCACTTTTGTAACCATGGAAGAAAATTGGTTAATGAATAGGATGCGAAGTAGTTGTTAATGGGTGCTTTCATCATTAGGACTAAAGTGCTTAGTCGGGGGTGGCACATGGGTTCCTGTGTTGGGGCCGTTCTATTTAATTATTTTCTATTTGGAAGTGGGTAGCATGTCCAGCAAGGTTTTCCTGTAGTGTGCTTTGCTGACGACACAATACCTTTGGGGTCACCATTAAAAACTTCAGAGGATTGCAATCGTTCAGGGGGAATCTAAGATAGATGTTCACATGGGCTGCTAATGTGCAGATGCAAATCAACGTTGATAATGGTAAGGTGATGTCATTTTGGGGGAACTTAAAAATACTTGTGCTACTTATACCTATAATGGCTGTTAAAGTTGAATCCCGTTTGAAGGGGATGCTTGGAGTTGTTGTGGATGAACAACTTAAAGGACAAAGCATGCCCGGCGGGCAAACACCAGAGCCACATGGTATTGTCTTGTGATAAAGAGGTATGTAGTTTAAGGGAGGAAAATTTAATTCTCCCTCTTTAACAAACATTGGTAAGGCCCTATTTTGGAATATGCAGTGTCAATTTTGGAATCCTGTTACCAAAAAGGACATCTTTGAAATGGAAAGGGGTTTCAGAGAAAGGGCACTAAATTAATAATATGTTGGGACTTGAATTGAGAGAGAACTTTCGACACAAGTTCAATTCGTCGCTGGAGAAAGGCGCTTTGCGTGGCGATATGATTAACTGTGTATAATACATTATATGGGCCATACCAAAACTATCGGGGATTGTTTTTCACCATAGAACAGTCAAAAGGACACGAGGACACCTTAACGACTTAAGAACAAAAGGTTGAGGCTTTAAGCCCTCGAAAGGGTTTTTTCACTGTGAGAACGGTAAGCTATTGGAAACTGCTTCCAGGGATTTGTTATGTCAGTTGTCTTGGTCATTATTTTAAAAAAATCTGGATGATTTTCTGCAAACAGGATGTTGCGAAGTTACTGGTATGTGAGACATAATAAAGTAGAGTTGAATCGGGAAATTTTCTGATTGCCACTTGGATCAGGAGGCATTTTTTTTCCCCCTTCTCAATTTGGTTGGGGGGGTTTTCTCCTGCGTATCACAAGTTAGGGCAGGAATTATGATATTTGCTAGATTGGATTGTTGATGATGGAACGTACATGTCTTTTATTTCAACATCAAAATAACTATAACTAACTTATAAAACTAACCTACTGTGTGTCATCCTGTGACTAAATTTTTTCCTTGTTCCTGCTTTTGCATAGGAAAAGCCCTCCCACTCCCTCCAACCCTCCCAGATCTCTTCCATGGCTGGCGTTTCCCCTACCATTTACAAGCTTTTTCGCATAGGATAAGGTACACCACCCATACCACACTCCGTGTTAGTTTTTGTAAAAACAATCCCCATCGAAACTAGACCCGACCTTGTTCCCTTTTCTCTGCATATAGGCGCAGTCTAATGTTGATTAGGGCAGAATTCCCATACGTCATGAGCCATCTGGATTTGGCTATGACTTACCGGGACTTACTGTATGGAATTCTGCTGTCCCATTTAAAGAGCACTAAGCCTCAAAACAATACAGAATCACGACGCAATCTTTTAACAATAGATACCATCCCTCCTGATTCTGTCATTGGTTTTTGAGGCATTAGTTTGCCCTTTAAATGGACCTAATCCCCTCCATTACCCCCATTACTTGGCCCTCCAGATGTTTTTTGGAAACTACCACTCCACCAGTGCTTTAGTTGACAGTACATGTTCCTTATTGGACGCATCTAGCCAACTCCAGGTAATTTCCATACGCTCATTGTGGCAATCTAATCCGGCTGCTGCTCGCTTTTGTACTGCCGTTGACTCACTCACTGACTTCGTTCTAGGAGGTGAGACAGTCGTAGACAGAAGTTGTCCAGGCCGACAAATCGAGAGGAAGCGCAGCCCCGTATTGCACACACTAAGATAAGTGACCCCAGTATCAGCCGAGGTTCGTTTTTCAGGCTATTTTTAAAGCCTGAACCCTTGGCGTATAACTTGATAAACGGTACTTGAGACATCTTCATAATTGCCTTATGTACAAGGCTGTTGGGCCTTGGTGACCTTTTTGTACATGGATGGAAATTGGGTTGATCATTCATCATATAGTAGTTGTTAATGGGCTCTTGATGATACTGGCACTAAAGGTCCTAAGTGGTGTGCCACAGGTTTCGTGCAGTGTTTTCTCTCTAAAGTGGTTGCGCAACATTCTGCAAGTTAAACATTGTGTGCAACATAACAATCTTCTGGAATATAAAGTTCCTGTGGTATGTGCCCACACCAGTTTCATTCTGAATATCAAACATATTATCTGCCAACACAGACAAGTTATTAGTTAGAGTGTTTCTGTGGAGTGGGTCCAACTTTTCTATTTCTAAATAATCTGGTTTTATATTGGACAGTAGGTATTGTCAGCAGTTTTCTCGTGTTTTGCCGTGACGCAAAAAAAATTTAAAACTAAATAAAGTTACGATGGTATAAATGTTGCAGGAGTATTAGCATAAATGTTCATGAACTACTGAGTGGGCAGATGAGAATTCAAGTGTTGATAATGGGAAGGGGACGTATTTTTTGGCTTAAACATCTTTATACTATAAATGTCTCTGTGTTTATTGAAATCTTTGTTTGGAAGAGGATCATGGAGTTTTGGTGCATAACAAAACTTTACTTAAATGTAGCAAGCAGTGTAAGCGCAACAGCTAGGTGTATGATAATTGTCTTGTATAAAGAGGGGTACATGATATCAAGGGAGAAAATTTTTCCTCCGCCTCTTTACAAACACTGATAGGCCTCATTTTGAGATATTAGTGCAGTTTAGATCGTGTGTACAACAAGATATCATTGGAAAGGGAAAGGGTTTCAATTAGGGCAACCCAAAGGGTGACTAGGGTAACTTTAATATGAATATCAAGAATTACAGAGAAAAAGAAAAAGACTTCCGCTTTTTGTAACTTGAGACACTAGGTTTCCATGGCACTTCCCTATCAATAAACCCCATACACAATCTTAATGTGGGCAAGGAACCATATATCCGTCTGTGTCCCCACACAACGAGTGTATTCACCTACTGTACCCAAGATAATACATTACTTTATTATTCAAAAACTACATAGCATATATATTTATATTAAACACATAATAAGAACATTATAATGTATATAGTCACATGCAGTAACCTATAAAAAAACCAACTTTAATTGAAGACAGATGGATAAACTTACTGTACATTATGCACACATGTGGAAACAATTTTTTTTCACATGGATTGACATCTGTTGCATAAAATGCATTATTGGCATACAATAATTATCTGTGGCATTGTTACCATAGACATGGTCAGAGACCAACAAACACAATCCCTCAGATGGGAAGAATTCTTTCAAATTCGAAAGGGGTTTTTTCACTGTGATAATTTAAAAAATATTGAACTGAACTAACATTTTAAGGCAGCTCACAATGATGGAATTGTGAGTTCATTTGACTAGATAACTTTCTTTATTTCCAACCTGAGTACATACATTAAATAGTAACGTAGGTTCAGTCGTGCCAGTCAGTAAATACGCTTAAAAGCCCCTCGTGCCAGTGGTCTCTCGCACTGCCACTTGCAACAAAGAGGTTTAAATTCCTGTTGCGCGTCTCGCTCGGATACGGCCAAATGGCTCTTGGACGAACCCTACAACACAATATCAATTCTAGAATTAGAAACCTAACAGCACACCCAAACAAAAATAGTTTTTCAAACCACAACCACATCACTCACATATCAATAGAGCTCTGCTTCCTCCAATTTAACCTTTCAAAGCAACGCTTTACAGTTTATCTTTCACCTTAAAGTTTTTTTATTTTTACTCGGAAGACAAAACTACATCATCGGGCAGCACAGTGGTTACCCTGATGTCTTGAAGTCCTTGAATCCGCTTTTTCCTGTGATATTACATATATGGACCCTATAGACAGTGGAAAACAACGAGCTATAGTTATTTGTAAACTTCACAGGATTATTGCTATTTTTACTAGGTGTGCTAAAAAAATAGCTGTGTAGAACGGATATATAACGCAAGTCTATCGATATTGTAATGTTTTTTTGAAAGTTTTTTTAGGGTCCTAGATCTTTTTCATCGAACCGAGTAGATGACATGACTATAACCTTGGTTCAGAGATTACCTTCTGTATGGGTCCCTTAACTATTATAAACAAGTTTTAAAAAAGTAGAGAGCTGCTATTTGTTTTACATTGCAATATGGACATTTTAAATGGACAGAACCAAGTACCTGCAGGGAGCCAGTGGCAAAAACATTTTGCGATCCAAAGTGATTTTAATTGCTGCTAACAAGGTCATAACATGTTTCAAACGGGCAAGCGTTCTTTTTCAAGTGTTGAGAAACATGTTGTGACCTTGTTAAGCAGCAATAAAATCACTTTGGATCGCAAACTGTTGTTATGCCTGTGCCTCCTTTCATTTACATTGGTTCCTGTTGGATGTTGAAGCACACGCAGACGTGCTGTAGGCGTGACACACTTGAATTGTACAGCCACACTGAGCATTTTTAGTAGTGGAGATTTTAATGGACACTTTGCAATAAGAGGGGTGCAAAAGTTTACCTATTCTAATAATTTTCGCCAGCAATCTGAGTCTCAGCCAATTACAGATGCGGATGCCAGACTTGTATCATCATAGTAACTTTTATTAATCACACATCACGCATGTGTGTCCTGAGAGTGCTTCCAAATCTCTTTGAGATAGTAATATATATCTCCCTATATATCTATATATCTATAATATATAGTGGTTATATAGGCCATGTCATTAAGCCCTCCGATAAGGGGGGGCGCTATTGTTGTTTTGGATGTCTGTTATATGACAAGAGATCATTAAGCAATTATCGGATATGGGATGTGTATAGGGAGGTTTCTGTTGATCCCATGTGGGACATTAAGCGCAAAATGGATGATTTATCTCTGAAAGATGAATTATTGCGGAAGATGTGAAAAAATACCTCACAGTGGGAACACCCCCAGAATTCCGAGCTTTATATACCCGTGCCCAAGTTCACAAGAACCCTGTCCCACCGCCTGGAAGCCTATTGTATCAGGTGTAGTTTCCAATCTTTACCCCGATGCCACCTGTTGGACAAGGTTCTTGCCCCATTGGTTCGGGTATCAGATCGTTCATCCTGGACACCTCTGACTTTTTAAAAAGGTTGGTGTTTGAGGTGGAGAATTGGGAAGAGGTCATATTAGTAACCCTTGATGTGGCATCGCTTATATACCTCTATCCCCTATTATTCAGGGGATAGAGGCCATCTGTGAGGTTGCCTCCATTAGTTGGTTATATGACGAAGACCAAATGCGATTCTTTAGACAATGTCTTGAATTAATATTGCTAACATTAGTTTTCTTTTGGTGGTAGGTTCTACATTCAGCAGAGGGGCACGCCATGGGATCCAATGCCGCTCCGGCCTATGCAACTGCCTTCATGGGGGTGGCTAGAGGATGACTTTGTCTATGTGTCTCCACTATTTAGCAGACACTTGTCTGTCGTGGTGGAGATACATAGACGACGTGTTTCCTACTATGGCGGGGCGGCATTGGATCCCTGAGGAGTTTCTTTACATTCTTGATGCCATACATCCATATATTACATAATACTCTGAATTATGATTTTCATACAATTAGTTTTTTTGGATGTGGAGAGTATCAAGATATGGGGTATACATACGGAGCTCTATACGAAGGCGACTGGATCGAAAACCAGCTGCTTTCGTATAAGAGCTTCCATCCCGGGTATGTTAAAAAATGCGATACCTGTGGGCAGTTGAAGAGAGTCAATGGGATAGTTTCGGACCCTGAAAGAGAGACCCGAACAAGCGCACTATGCAAAATTCGAAATAGGGGTTACCCGAGGGACTGCTCACGACGCTAAAAAAAGTGTTTCGAAACAAACCAGGTGGTGACAAAACAAAGATAAACGTATTCCGCTGATTATGGATTTTTGGGTGGGCAGTGACAAGGATTGGCCAGATGTGAGGAACACTGCATGTCCTTAAAGATGCCTACCCAGAGGTAGAGGAATTTCAAGAGGTCCCGAGGATCTCATATAGAAAGGTCGTACGGTGGGTCGCCTCTTAGTAAGATCTGAATATGTCCCCCTAAAGAAACAAAGGGTTACTTTTATGGGGAATAAAAAATGGGGATGTTTCCGTGCCTACGTTGTGCACAGTGTAAATTTGTGCACAAGGACAGGAATTCCCCCACCCCCAGACTGGGAGGTTTCACAATGAATATAGTATGACATGAGACTTCCTATGGTTTTATTGTGCTGTGGGTTCCCTTGCCAAAACTTGTGTGTGGGGGAAACCACACAACCCCTGAAGTCAAGGATATCACAGCACAGACCAGTATCAGACAGAGGGACGATGATACCCGGTCTCAAACCATTACAATGAGGGCCACAGTGACTCTGACTTGAGATATATGGCACTGGAATTCGTTCCTTGTCCCACGGCATGGAGAGACCGAGTATCAGAGAATTAACGCAAGGGAAGTGTGGTGGTTCACGATGTTGAACTCACTGACACCGCATGGTCTCAGTAGAGACTATGATTGTTTTTTATTTCTGTTAAGTGTGTGTATTGGGTATGGAATCAATCCTGCTTTTCCCCTGTAGGCTATGCGGCTGTGGGTTGGCAAGACAGATATATGGGTAATAGAATTCTATACTGAAGTTATTGTAATTGTAAACAGTTTATGTTTTGTGGTTATTACTGAATGGGTTACAAGTTAATACGTGACTGTAATTTCCTTTCAATCATATATAAGAGTGGGAGGGTGTTCATACATGGATGCCATGTGTTTAAGCTGAGAAAGGAGCATTCAGCTCCGAAACGTTGCTTTTTGATGTACATGGCACGTTGATACAATAAGAAAATCTTTGCTTGAAGACCTGTGTGCCATATAATACTCTGGATATATATATATATTATATATATAATATAATTATATATATACAACATAGAAAAGATATCAATGCACATTCCTAGGCCCCATACAATATCAATGTATCATGCACCTGGCATACTTTATAAACAAAGGGGTTTTTAGTATACATTAGTGTGATCACATGAATGAAAAGCCTTCCAACCACGTCAAGGTAATACCAGTCTGGAAGGTCTCTAACGTCTAACCTTTTCATTTCTTTTACTTCAATTAGATAGCAAACTACTTTTGCATTTCCTCATCTTACACACTGGATCCATATACATGCTCTCTCCCTTCCCCTCAGCCCTTTAGCTTTTTTACAATTGAGGGAAGAGGCAATTCAGTGCTTTATGTTAAAGGCATAGGACCCTCCCATTAAAGGGCGCGTTGGGGGGCTATTACCACATGGAGGCTTAACCAGCCTCCCAATAATACATACAATACAGAATTGTGGAGCACTCCATTAGGCTAATACAACTACATTTAGCAGAAGTGCTACTGATCTGGTCAAACATTTATACACACATAGAAAAGATAATCAATGCACATTCCTAGGCCCCATACAATATCATGTTATCTGCACACTGGCATACTTTATAAACAAAGGAGTTTTAGTAATACATTACTGTGATCACATGATGAAAAGCTTTCCAACCACGTCAAGGTAACCCCCAGCTTGAAGGTCCTACGCTCTAACCTTTTCAATTTCTTTATTTCAATTGTGATTAGCAAACTTTTGCATTTCTCATCTTTCACACTGGATATATATAAAGGCTCTCTCCCTTCCCCCTCAGCCCTTTGGCTTTTTAAAATGAGGGAAGAGGCCATCCAGTGCTTTATATTAAAGGCATAGGACCTCCCATTAAAGGTGGCTGTTGAAGAACAAGTAGCAGGGTGCACATGTCTATGGATTTCTCCCGTTGCTGGATCCTGTATAATAGAAAAAAAAGACAAACAGACACAGCACTTTCTTCTTCTGCATATATTGTTAATAAGGAATAATTACATCACATAAGCAACATGGCCCCACAAATGCAGTTTCAGGGCTTCACATGTCCCTTCATCAGTCAAGTGTCCTGCAAATACAGAGAACACATGACTGTCCATGGTTGCTTTTTATCTGTTCCATCAGGAAATTATGTTATCTCAGTCAGGATGAGTCCCTGTAACATGTATAATAAAAATCACTAGCCTCAATATACATAGTGATCCCTTCATATCTCGTATAGTATCCTGAGGTTGAATAAGACATGAGACCATCCAGTTCACCCATCTAGAATATCCTGATTTCCTGAGAGAATACCATTTTCCTCCTTGAATCCATACCTCTCTTTATACAAGACAATACCATGCTGGCTCGGGCTGTTGCCACCTGGCATTACTTGCTTCCTTTAAGTTTGTTATCCACCACAACTCCAAGATCCCTTTCCAACAGGGATTCACTTAACATAGAGCCATTTATAGTATAAGCAGCACAAGGATTTTTTAAGTCCAAATGCATCACCTAAATTATAAACATTGATCGCTCATCCACTTAGCAGCCCAATGTGACAATCTATCTAGATCCCCCTGCAACAATTGAACATCCTGTAAAGTTTTTAATGGTCGACAAAGTTTTTGTGTCGTCCAAACACAGAACTTGCTGACAATACCCACTTCCAAATCATTATAAATAGAAGTGGCGGTAACACAGAACCCTGTGGCACACAACTATGGCACTATTATGTCCATAATAATGAAGCCCCATAAACAACTATCTCTCTACATCCTATCATTAACCAATTTTTTATTCATGTCCAAATGTGCCTCCCAGACCAACAGACCTTAGCTCATTTTAGTCCCCTGTTGGGGACTGTATCAATACTGTATCAAATCCTTTGCAATCCAAGTTTACTACATCTACTGCTATGGCCAGAGTCTAAATTTTCTACTTACTATGCCTCATAAAAGCCAACAAGTTATTTGACAAGATCTATCCTCCTATCCATGCTGCTTGCTAGTTATAATGTCAGTCCTTGAACATACTCGGAATATGTTTCCTTATTAACTTTCAGTATCCTTCCCCACCACTGAAGTTAAACTTACCGGCCTGTATATTACCCGGCTGTGAACGACTACCCTTTTAGAATATTGGAATAACATCAGCCCTTTTCCAATCCAGAGCAGCACAGACATGAGGGATCTGCAAAAATAAGAAACAATGGCCTAGATAAAACTGAACTTAGCTCCCTAAGGTCCCGATGATGTTTTTTTTATCGTTCCAGGAGATTTATTACTATTCAATCTTATTTAGTTTTCTTCTGTACCATATCCTCGTTTAACCAGACCGCCACTTGCATCTTTAACCATTATTGCTACAATACTTTTTATCTCTGTACTTGGATCTTCTGTAGTGTATACAGAGGAAAAAAAATATTAAAGGACAAGTTCCACCCAAAACTAAAATTTTAATGTTTATTGGCCATGAGATTCTCGCTTTAAAACAAGCCTCGCCCATCAAAATCCGTTCAGCCAATTGAAGATACATACGTTTTTTCCAACAACGCTTTTTGCAGACCAGGAGCAGCTCACTGTAATCGGATGTCACCTTTCCTGTGACTTTTCTCCGTGCCATTCAGCCTCCCTTGGCGCCACTATTTCCTTTCCATTTGCCTCTTAACATCAGAATTCAGCCACATGGCGCAGATTTTTTTTTTACATTTATTTACCAAGGTATAAATTTAGATGTGAAAGGATAAAATCCCCTTAACACAGTCCACTTCTGTTCAGTACCTTTAAAGGGCAGTCACACCTTTAGAAACTTTGATATGCGGTAGGGCATGCTCCCCCAGCCCCAACCGCATTAATATTATTGTTAGAAAGTCCCCCGATCCTTACTTACCTTCCCTCTTTCCTCCTCCGCAGCACGTTCTGGCCCTCTGCATGGAAATTGCACCAGGGGGCGGGACCGGCAGCCGTGTCCCGTGATTGGCTGAAGGAAGCCAACTCACGGTCGCGGCTACCGGGAGTTCTGAACAGCGGAGGAGAGAGGGAAGGTAAGTAAAGATTGGGGAGACTTTTTTGGCATAATATTAAGAGACTGGGGCTGGGGGAGCAATTCACTACCGCTACTCCAAAGGTTTTGGACGTTTGGGGAGGGAGAGAAAAACGAGAGGGAGGGGAGGAGGGAGGGCTGCACTAGCATGCCTCAAACCTTGACGAGTTGAGGCACAGCATGAGTCACAGCACTGCTTCTACACAGCAGTTTTTTTTACCAAATTCAACATAGCTCCTTTTCCAGTAGAGACTTCAACCACCTGTGTAGAGAAAATTAATCTCAGCAAATTCAGGAACTCATCGCCCTTTTCTGTATTGGCAGTTTCCACTCCACCAATCAATGTCAGGGTAATTAAAGTCCCCCATAATGAGCACAATCCCCAACTTTGCATCCCTTGCCACATGCATATGAAGCTGACTCACTTCCCTCCCTGCCAGCATTTGGCGGCATAAGCAGACACCACAATGACACATTACCCCCATTCCTGTTGCCTAATCCACCCATATTGCCTCTGCTTTAACATCCATATAACCAGTTATCTCTTTTTTAAAATTTGGCTTCAATCTTTTTTAAACATAAACACATACTCCTCCCCCTTCCTTTTTTCTCTGTCCTGCCTGAACAGGCGTATCTCTTCTAAATTTTACACGCCCCGATGTGAGAACTGTTCAACCAATTTTTGCTATAACCTATTACTATACTTTTCATTCAACACCATATCTCCAATTCACCCATTTTGTTCCAGCCAAGCTTCTCGCATTTGCCAAACATACATTTTAGATTTGACCTCTGTAATTATTCATACACTTAATACACATGCCCCCCCTACTCCCACCCTCTATGCTAGCCCCACCCCCTTTTCCACCCACCACTGGCCTATCTACAACCTTGCTTTCCCTCCTGGACTATCCTCCCAGTGAGACTGCTATATCCCCCCAACTCCCAGTTTAAAATCTCCAACTCTCTAGCCATCTTCTCCCCCAAAACGCTGCACCGCCATCAGTTAAGGTGCAACTCCTCCCTACTAAAGAGCCTGTAGCGACAGCAAAGTCTGCCCAGTTCTCTATACCCCAACCCTTCTTTCCTTACACCACCTCTTAGCTACACATAATACTCCTAAGCTTCCCGCTGTCTCCCTAGCATAGCACATGACTGCGTGTAGTATTCTGAAAACCTACCCTGGAGGTCCTTGCTTTTAAGTTGGCCCCTAGCTCTCGGAAATCATATTTAAGGATCTCTGTTACTCCTTTAACTTTGTTCTTTGGCACCAATTGAACCAAGACTGCCACCTAACCCTGCCCCACCCAATAATCTGTCCTTACGATCCACCACATGTCCAAGAACCCTCTAGCCCACCAGGCAGTGCAACACACGTTTGCCGTGTAGGTTTTTGTCGGCATATTTCCCTATCTACCTTCCTTATAATAGAGTCACCTACCACTCACCACCTGCCTTGCAATTCCTGATCCTTCGTTCCTCCTCCCTTGTATCAGAGATGGCAGTCCCCTGGGTGGCTCAAGGTACTACCCCCTCCATACAGGCTAATTCAGAGGTGTCCTCCTCCACTTCATTTACCTAGGTGGCAAATCTTTGGGAGGGACAATCTGGGAAGAAGCCACCCTACCCTTCCGTCCCCCACAACCTCAGCTTCCACAACGGGCAACCACTCACACCTGACACAGACCTGGTCCCTGGAATGTCTGCTCCGGTTCCTATACGTGGCAGGGAGCACATTACATGGTACCGACAAAACTGTCCCTTCTAATACACAATACCAGCACAGTGACCACACCACCTTGTTTATTGGCTCTTCGTGTTTTCAATGTCTTTTTTTTTCTATGTCCTTTAGAACCAAGGGACTTGTAAACGTTCCCTCTAGTTTCGTTCCACTCACAGAAAACTTTTTAGTATGGTCCAACCAATGGTCCAACCAATGTTTGATCCTATTTACTATTGGCCCAGCCCCCACAGCAATTATAGCAAGAGCCAGGAAGAGAGGGAAAAGCAAACACTTGTTAAAACTTTCACAACCTGTTTGTGATTACAACGGTGCAACACTAGAATATAGAAGCCCAGGCACCCTTTAAGCAGAAAGAAAGAATTAATCTTGCTTACTGCATACACAGTCCTTACACAGCACACACTATCTGCACAAACCAACATGGTCTACATCAGTCATGTATTTGGAAACACCACACAAAGGGTTCATCATCTCCTGAGCGATCATTGTACACAGAGAGGCAAGGATATATGGCTAACCTCTTATTGCCTGTTAGAGTTGTTCGTTCTAGCGGAACTCTGGTTTCCGCATTTATTAACATGTTATAAACGAACCGTAAGAGGTAGGGGTAGATATTTAAAATTTTATACATCGGGGTACGTCCTCTGAAGTAATCCGCCAATGTTTCTTTAAATTTTTTGTTGATTGCCCCACTAGCATTAGAATATTGGGTTACAAATGTAATATGTTTTAACTCTGGGTTTCTGCCTATTTGTAAAAATGATTAATTAATTTGTTAAAAATTACTGTTTCTTTATCCACCACTGAGTGTAACTGAATATTTTCATACATATTGTTCAATTCAGTGTGAAAGGATGTCAGGGTTCGAATGGTTTGACCCGCCATATGAGGAACACATCATCCACAACAGTGGTGGGTGAAGAATTTCCTCACATGAATGTGCTCTCTTCAAGCCAAATCATAACATGAATTGGCATATGATGGGGTGACTTCGAACCCATAGCGTAACATGCAACTGCAAATCTGAAATATTATTATGATTACGTTTCTATTAACCTCAAAACAAAAAGTTTATTTTTCATCGGTGTAACCCCTGGTAACCCATCAGAATCTCTCACATGCCCTAACCCCCATACCACATAGGTATGGTGGTGTAAGACTAGAGACATCAGCGTGGCCAGAAGTATATGTGATGTAGGTCCAATTACAATGCCTTTCAGTTTCGTAAAACTTGAAGATATGATCTAGTCTTCTTGAACCAGAGCATATAGCCAAGGGGTACAAAGATGGAACCTATGGTTTCTCTATTTTAAGAACGAAAACAAAAACCATTATAGTAATTACATCCTAATTGACATCTTCTGTAGTAAGTGTGTGAATGTTTTCTGAATATCATGAACTGGGTCATATGACAATTTTCTGGTAAACTTTTGAGTTAGCAAGTTGGCGTTGTATTTCCCCTGTAGAAGGTGAGTCCTAACAACGTGGCCTAACCTTGTCCAAGGGTTTTATAATTATATACTTGTTGTTTTCCCAGTCCAACAATAATTTTTCTCCTTTGTGAGATAAGAGCGTACAACCATGTTTTCTCCCATTTCTCAATGTGTCCACACGATCTCCTTTTTTGTGTCAATGTAAATTCTACTGGGGCTAGGTAGGTGGATAAATTTTGCTTTTGTTTTGAAACCCCAGATCCTTACAGGACAGTACATTCACTTCAGCTTTTGCTAGGGGGTGAGTTATGTATAAGTTGCCTTTAACCTTATTCAACTGCAAGCACTGGTACAAGTCTATGTCTAATTGTAATGATATAACATAAGCTGCGAGGCACAGGACAAAGGTCACAGCGATATACTCCTAGTGTACTGGGCAACAGACAGCTATCTAATCAAATCAAGAAAGAAAAAAGAGAATGCTGCCACATATTACAGTGAAATTATCTACAGGCCTTTATGAAATACAGACATTCTAAATAGGGGCAAGATGCCAGAATAAACATTTAAGCAATAAAAACCATATATACAACTTTCAATGTACCCTTGACTCTAAAGTGTATAGCTAGTGCAGGCAGCCCACAGTCTTGGGTCAAAAAGTGCAAACTACTATCGTACAAATACATGAGTCATAAAGATTATATAATTTATACAATACCGACCAGTCCGTGTCACAAAGTCAATGCACTGGGGGGGTCCATTGTGGGCAGCACAACAATCTGACCAGGGTGTCTTTATTATGATATGCCTAATTGTATTATCTATCTTCCTTTGGGAACCATGTTCACCTCCTAAGTAGGGTCACCTCCTTGTCGGATAAGCATGTTTTAGATAAAACCTGTTAATCCCTCATCGACCTCTGGTTGTCCTGGTTCTTTCTGCCGAACTGGCGATTTACTGCCTGACGCAACATGGGTGGTGCTTCCTCCCGCCCCTACTGGGCAGGTTCCCCGTCGTCCCCTCTGAAAAAAAGAAGAAAACCGGAGCCTCTAAGTTGTCACCACCTGTGGTTTGCTATTTGCCAGGTGTCCCTTGCTTGCCTGTAGCTCCTTCTCCGGTCGCGTTGCGTGTAATGTGCGCAGTGACTCAAACTTATGTATCTGCTCCCAGGATTGGTCCAGTCGTGAACTTGTCCCATTTCTCGTAATCAAGTGCATCGCGCAGAACTTTAAACACTTCTGTGTTTCCTTCTCCTTAACTTTGTTTTAAAGAGGTAAGTTCCTCCATGGTACAGACTCACGTATAGATCCTTTTCGACTCGTGTTCCATCTCATTAGTAACTTGTAAAAATTCCCCACACGCTGATCAATTCAATGTTCAGTGCGTCAGGTCTAGTGAATCATTTATTTCAATATGGCACCTATAACTGTTTCTGAACTCCTCATTGTGGTGATATATGGTAGGGAGTATGTATGCCAATCCCCTGGGAATTCTTTCATGATATATAAGCCGATGTTATCGATACAATCTACCGTCAATCTTCTCTGTGGGTGTTTCCAATTTCCGTTTGAATTGACGTCATCACGGTACATTCAAAATTTCTGTGATCCCGTCATTTTCTTGAATGAAGATTGCTATCAGCTTGGTTAAGAGAAAACAGAACTCATCTTACTACACGTGGGTGCTTCATAGTACAGTTAAACAATCTTTTTTTTGCTTGTTTGAACTCATCATCTTCCCCTTCCTCAGGGGTAGCAAATAGTGCACACAAGTGCACATTCTCTAGGATCAACCCCATTACTGGATCCTGTATAATAGAGAAAAAGACATCACCAATCACGCAGTCATGTGCCCCACAAATATATATAAAATCAAGAACCAACAAAGGCATAAAGTTAAAACTTTATACATTTATTGCATTAAGACCCCTGTGGTGCCAAGGTATCTAACAAATGGATCCCCTTTTGAGATTACTTTATCATGGTCCATGTTAAGCCATGATCTCTATTTTACTTAATCCATCAACACCATACACATACAAGGGATGCTAATGATGGGCCAATCTTTAAAAATGGCGTGCCTGATAAGTCACCATATTGGTGTTTGAAGTGGTGGGGTTCTTGTCACTTCAACGCTTTTCCCATAAAGAGTGATGATTCGCCATACGTTCTTTAAATGAAGTTTTAGTTTTTCCTATGTAGTATAATCCCATAACACACTATACAATAAATTAAATCTGCTCTCACGGAAAATCTGTGCTTAATACGAATCCTTCTTCCATTGTGCAGATGGGAAAAATCTTTCCGGTTATCATTGATACCGAAAAATTGTAACAATAATGCAATTAGAGCATCGATAACAGCTCAATTTTTAGGTACCATCCCCTCCCCACTCGACAAACAGGTAATGTTCCCAAATTATATATAATACATCATTACATCCTCTCAGCAGCACACCAGCTCCCTCTAACCTCCAGGTGGCAATCTGATATCAGGAATATAAGAAAACAAAAACGGATAACAATTGGGACTTTTGGAATCCAATAGTCTAATAGCTATGGATGTAAGGGAGGGCAGATAATTCACTTTGCAGGTTCAAACCTTGGGTAGGAAGCGCTAAAGCTTGACCGTGGCTTTAATGTCAGGAAAATGTCGTTATTCCAGATGTATGAAAACTAAATTTCCGAGAATTCTGTGCAGTCAGGCGAGTGCTGGAGTTGTAGTTTTTAAACATGTGAAAGTTTATTAGAAGAAACTAACTGCAAAACAGAGAATGCTGGGATTTGTAGTTTTTCAAACATTGAAAGGTTCAAGCTAGGTTGTATTAGATTCTAGACAGATGCCTTTATCTACAGGATATTAAGAAAAACTTACTGCCCAGAAATGCTGGGATTTGTAGTTTTCAAACATGTGAAAGGTCCAAGCTTAGGCTGTTTAGATCTAGAAAGATGCATTTATCTACAGATCTTAGAAAAAAACTTACGCAAACACGAAAGTGAAAGGTTAAAGTTAAACACCCCTGCTCTATATCATTAGGCTTATTATTCTAGCACATGCATTTGCCATATAATAAGGCTATAAATAAGATACTTGGCAGGTCCCCACCCATTTTTTTAAGTGAAATATGTGTTTATAGTTAATTATTATGGGCAATGCTTTTATAATAACTGATTCTATGAGATACCTTTTTGTTATAAGAAGGTCTGTTTCATTTTATACTCTGTGGAGAGCTTTTAGCGACTCTATCCACATCTCTCCAACATATATATTCAATCAGTATTTTGTGCTACCAGTCCTAACCCATAGTGACTGTTAATCTGGAACTTGTGGTAATTACTAAAGTATGAACCTATGTTAATTAGGATACTGTCTAGAGTTTAAGGTTGCCATACATATAGATCTGATTTAACTTACCCAACCAAGCGCTCCTGCGATATTAGATCGATCCTGCCAGAACGGCCTTTCCCATTCTTCTATGCCACTGACAGGCGTTTCTGCGATTGGTCTAATATCACAGGAGCGCTCAGTCGGAAGTAAAATCTGATATATATGTATGGGCTGCTTTGATTGCCCAAAGGTGCTGTTTCGATTGCCTGGGTCTGTTCTCAGTCCTGCAGTTTTATTCCACTAGACCCTCTATATTCTAGCTGGCAGTTAGTATAGGTAAGGGAGAATATAAGTGTGTGTTTATTCATTTAATATGATGCATTGCTTTGGTTTTTTTCAGGACCGTTCAGACTAATTTTTTAGGGTCCCTGGATGATTCCCGGTGGTTCCTGTGAGCACTGCATCTACACGAGCAAACATCCCACAAATTTCATTGTGCACCAGTATATATATATATCTATATCAGAGAGATTTAGTGCACTCACGTAACCCATCGATAAACTGCCCGGGTGCTGCGTCCAACTCGAAACCATAAGTACAAACTTCGAAGACACGCTCCAGGACTTGTAACAAAACCCCAACCTTTTACAACACACAACATCACGCGTTTCAACCGCCAGTCGCGGCCGTCATCAATCCTGATGACGGCCGCGCTACTGGCGGTTGAAACTTGTGTTATGTGTAATAAAGGGGAGTTTTGTTACAAGTCCCTGGAGTGCTCCGAAGTTTGTAACTTATATATATATAATATATATAATATATATATATATATATATATATCTTACATCACTCCTCCTCTGCATTTCCAATTGGGACTGCCAGCTGTATTCTTCCCCATAGCATCCTCAAAAAGGGCAGCACTCAAGTATATCTTGCTTCAATAACTTTTTTTATAATTTCATCCAACATACATCCATCCATATGACGTTTCGAGAGCCTCTGCTCCCTTCATCAGATAAGACAAAAAAAGATATATGTTGAGCATCACTAACATCCATTTTTAAACATGCAAACAGAAGTGACGAAGTAACATCATACCATATCAACTAAAAGTTGAAAATTGTAACGTATTACCATTGATGAAAGTGAAGGACATCTTGGATATAAAATAATACCTTTTATAGGCTAACTAAAATTATTGAAAATGCCAAACTTTAGAAGCACTTGGGCTTTTTTCTCAGGCATAATACACTCATACCACTACATTAGGGTAACCTGTGTATGTAACACAGACCCCCTTTATACCTAAACATATATACAACATCATACACCATTAACAAGTGACTAGCATTTAGGAGAAAAAAGATCAGCTGATTCTATAGGACAAATCAAAGGTCATAGTCCTATTGAGGCCATGTTGTGGAAATTCATCAATTTATTGAAGCCTCCGACCTCCCTTTGTTTAAGTTTAAGCTCTCTATCGCCCCACGCTGGGGCCATCTAAACCATCTCTAAAACCATGAACTTTAGTCGTCCTCGCATTGAAGACATGGGAACATACCATACTTTTAGGACCTAAAAAGTGGTCACCTAAAAAAGGGCTTAACTGATCGAAAAGGATTGTACCAAATAATTTTCCTATAGTAATTTCCCCTCCTGTATGATATCAAAGGAGGGGCTAAAACTCAGAATTTCGGGTAAGCCCGTTGTACATATGCCAATGTTTTGGGTAGTATCTAGTTTATTCCTGTTCTCTTTTGTGACTCCTATCAACTGCTGTTTCAAGCACATGAATTAGGAAAATCCCCTATTGATGAATTTACAATACATCTTTTGCATCTGTGCTTTTCCTTTTTTGGTGATCACTGACTATTCTTTACTCTAGTAAATTGACTAACCTATACTGTATATTATAATTTATACTTCATAGAAATTGCATAGAATTTCAGGAGCTACCAATGAGGTAGGATAAATTATTATACGGAAAGGTGTAATATGTGACTATCTACTATTACCATTTAAATGAGCATCAATACATATATACATAGAAATTATAGCACTGACTTATATAAGGGAAAAGACAAAATTACACTTTTACAAATACATAACTTACTTACACGAGCTGAGATTTCCTGTTTTTAATATGGTATAGTCCAAAATGGGAGGTTTTAACCACATCTCTGTCACTGCTAAGGGTCCTCCATGTGGATATCTGAAGGAAGTGGTAATGTCAGTATCCAATGATGTGTTGTTTGTAAAACCATGTGACAGATCGTAGCCTACCACAAATAAACATTCTGTAGGGGGGGGGGGGGGAATGATACCAGAGTGATGTGATGTAGGAAAATTATAAGGATGTAACTTTGCATGCCCTGCCATTTCTCTAGGAAGCTGGGATGAGAATACATGTTTATATGTTAGATTATGGAGATGCTATTATAATAACCTGAGGCTGTGGTACCTTCTGTTATAACAAGACTCTATTTCATTTTATACTCTGGGGAGCTTTTAGCTCCTTTAACCCCACCTTACATTAACATAAGCTAATCAGTATCCTGTGCTCCCAAGTCCCTAACTCCATAGCAACTGTAATCTGGTAACATTGCTGTGGTAAATACTGTTAAGTATGAACCTAGTATGTTTAATCTGGATCCTGTTAGTCTCAGGTTGCACAATGGTGCTGTTTAGTTTTGAATTGCACATTGTTGCAAATTGCTGGTGTTCTCCATTGTGTCCGGGATGGGCAGTGTTACAGAACCAGCAATGTCAGTTTGTTACATTTTACATCCTCCCGAAGGTTCATAAAAATAAAGACAATCCACCCGGGAGACCCATTGTGTCCGGGATGGGCAGTGTTACAGAACCAGCATGTCAGTTTGTTGATAAATTTCTACAGCCCCATGTACTCACTTTGAACTCTTATATTAGAGATTCAGGTGATTTTATACAGAAGATCCAGAATATTTGTACATCGACAGAACATTTACTGATTACATGTGATGTCGAATCGCTTTACACCAGCATTGCACACAATCAGGGCTTGACAGCAGTGGCATACTTTTTGAATACAGAAAATAGCTCATATACACAAAGAAACAATTTCATCATGAAGCTATTGGAATTTGTACTTAAAAATAATTATTTTGTCTTTGACAGGAGGTACTACCTACAGACCCATGGTGTAGCTATGGGCGCCAAATGTGCTCCAGCGTACGCAAATTTATTCAGAGACAAGCTGGTAAAAAAGTCATTTTTCCAGAAAACCTGTTGCTTTGCGAGGGGTATACGACTGACGGGCACCTTCCCATGTGGGGGTGCACTTACTGTCATTTATGGACAATCGACCAAGTGTTTCTAGCTCAGATGGGGAAGAATATATTTGGTCAGTAAGTATTTTAACTGTAAATCGAAAAATTTGATATATGCATTGATTTGTCCATGCAACAAAATTTATGTTGGGAAAACCAGCCAATTATTAAAATCTAGATGGCATGCCATCTGTCTAATATTAGATTGGCGACTAGAGAAAATACTACTGACACCACGCTTACCAGCGTGGCAAAACATTTTGGAATCCCATCAGAGCAGAACACAGGGCCTAAGGTGTATGGGTTTGTTAGAGATGAGCATGAGTATCAGAGGTGGAGACCTGGAAAATGCACTATTACGAGCAGAAACTCTGTGTATTTTCACCTAAAAACTTTAAATCCGGTGGTTTAAATGAAGAAATGGATTTATCCCTTTTGTCTGAACTGCTGATTTTTCTTCATAGACTTATGGTTTGGATGATGTTATAGTTGGATCGCTACCTGAGTTCTGACTAACCGTCCACGATCTGAGTATCCGGAATATGGTTCCTTTGCGCGCTTATAGCAACGCGAATATGAGTGGATCGCTTACTTGAGTTCTGATCAACCCTCCTGATTTGATTTTCTGGAATATGGTTCCTTTGCATACTTACAGCGACGCTGATTATGGATACGATGTGACACTGGTTCCTATATGACTATTGTGGAAGCAACGCAGATATCTATGTTACCATATTGGACCCTCCTGTTGGTATACTTCTTTGACTTACCTGGTTGAGAATATGGAGCTATGTTTTTTGATAGACAGTGACACAGATCGGATATATTTGACGAACTATATCTGACTATAATGGACTTTTGAAATACATATACACAACTATCGATGTTATGTCTTCAGCGTAATAACCATTGTATAGATCCTTATTGTAAGTGTGCATCTTCTGATTATAAGGAAAGACCTGTCTGTTTCGTGCCATGATGGGTTAGCGTTAAAAGTACTAGTGACACACATATTACAGGGTATATTGAAATATGTATATTGAGTTGATTACTATGATATATGTTATTATTAAGCAAGGGTTAACTCTGCAGAGTTTTTTGGATTGGCTCCAGCTGATTGGACGCCACGGTCACATGACCCGTGACGCATCTGATCAGCTGACCGTATCTCGTACATTTAAACTCGGCGTGTCAACGCCGATAGTAGCGCCATTGAAAAAGCCCCTTTGGAGCGAAACGCGTTTGGGGTGCTCCCTCACCATGGTCCCCCTCATATCTCTCTCGGAAATATTGGCATTGTCCATCTAATCCTTACCTTGTTACTCTGCTCAAAGTTCTGACTGCCGTGCACGGACGACACTGACTTTTTGTGACTGATAAGTATATGGGGAGGATGGGAGTCTGTAAAATTTACTTAATTTGTAGGTGGGGTATAGGCTTGCTATACTAGCATGCCTGATGTACTTGATTATTTGCACTGATTGTATAATTATATTCGTACTCTGCTAAGTTACCTTTTGATACTTTTTGTATAGATTTTAATAAGATAAATAAATACTAAGTTTTATACTAGCCGTTTTTCCTCTATCTGTTTTTTCTAGTTATATTACTATATTCATAGAGGTTGGCTTGATTATTTATGAGGTATTATTGTTTTTGATATAGTTGCAATAATGGTATAAAAGATTCAACTGCACTTGGTTAACCGAGGATATGGTACGAGAAGAACTAAATATGGTTATATAATAAATCTCTCCTAGACCAGAAATAAAACATCCTCGGGTACTTAGGCCATGTTTCTTATTTTTGCACATTCCTCGTGTCGGTGTGGTCCTGTGCCTCGGATTGGAAAAAGGCTGATGTTATTCCAATATTCAAATGGTAGTCGTTCACAGCCGGGTAATTACAGGCCTGTAAGTTTAACTTCAGTGGTGGGGAGTCCTGGAAGTTTAATAAGGGAACATGTTTTAGAGTATGTTTCAAGGACTGACATTATAAGTAGTAACCAGCATGGATTTAGGAGGAATAGATCTTGTCAATCTAACTTGCTTGGCTTTTATGAGGAAGTAAGTAGAAATTTAGACTCTGGCATAGCAGTAGATGTAGTTTACTTGGATTTTGCAAAGGCTTTTGATACAGTCCCCCATAGGGTGATTAATGTATAATCTAAAGTCTGTGGTCTGGGAGTCAGTCACATTTGTACATGGATAGAAAATTGTTAATGAATAGGATGGAGAGAGTAGTTGTAAATGGGGCTTCATCATTAAGGACTAAAGTGCTTAGTGGGGTGCCACAGGGTTCTGTGTTGGGGCCGCTTCTATTTAATTTATTATATTTGGAAGGTGTGTATTGTCAGAAGGTTTCTGTGTTGCTGACGACACAAAACTTTGTCGACCATTAAAAACTTCAGAGGATGTGCAATCGTTTGCAGGGGGATCTAGATAGATTGTCACATTGGGCTGCTAAGTGGCAGATGAAATTCAACGTTGATAAATGTAAGTGTGATGCATTTTGGACTTAAAAATACTTGTGTACTTATACTATAAATGGCTGTATAAAGTGAATCCCTGTTGGAAAGGGATCTTGGAGTTTTGGTGGATAACAAACTTAAAGGTAGCAAGCAGTGCCAGGCGGCAACAGCCAGAGCCCGCATGGTATTGTCTTGTATAAAGAGAGGTATGGATTTAAGGGAGGAAAATGTAATTCTCCCTCTTTACAAAGCATTGGTAAGGCCTCATTTGGATATGCAGTGCAATTTTGGAATCCTGTACCAAAAGGCATCTTTGAAATGGAAAGGGTTCAGAGAAGGGCAACTAATTAATAATATGATTGGGGAGCTTGAATATGAAGAGAGACTGGAAAAGTTACAATTATGTACGCTGGAGAAAAGGCGCTTGCGTGGAGATATGATTACTGTGTATAAATACATTAATGGGCCATACAATAAACTATCTGGGGAATTGTTCACCAATAGAACATGTCAAAGGCACGAGGACCTCCTTAGAATTGAAGAAAAGGTTTAGGCTTTAAGCTCGGAAAGGGTTTTTCACTGTGGAACGGTAAAGCTATGGAACTGTCTTCCAGTGGATGTTGTTATGGCAGGTTCATTGGTCAGTTTAAAAAAAATCGGATGAGTTTCTGCAAACAAGGAATGTTGCAAGTTACTGGTATTGATACATAAGTAGAGTTGATCAGGGAAATTTCTGATTGCCACTTGGAGTCAGGGAGGAATTTTTTCCCCCTTCATCAAATTGGTGGGGGGGGGTTGCCTTCCTCTGGATCAACAGTTAGCAGGAAATTATGATATATGCTAGAGGTTGGACTGGATGGACGTATGTCTTTATTCAACCTCAAATACTATAAACTATACTATAAACTATAAAATAAATCTGTGTGTCATCCTGTGACTAATTTTTCCTTTTCCTGCTTGTGCATAGGAGCCCTCCCATCCTCCAACCCCCAGATTCTTCATGGCTGGCTTATCCCCTACCATTAAAAGCTTTTTCTCGTATAGGGTACACCAGCCCATCCCCAACTGCGTGTTAGTTTTGTAAAACAATCCCCAGAAACAGACTAACCCGACCTTGTTCCCTTTATCTCTGCATATATGGCAGCAGCATATGTGATTAGCAGAATTCCCATACAGTAATAGCCATACTGGATTTGGCTATTACTGTACAGGGGACTACTGTATGGGAATTCTGCTGCCATTTAAGAGCAACTAAAGCCTCAAAACAATACAGAATCAGAGGCAATCTTTTTAACAATAGATACCATCCTCCTGATTCTGTATGTTTTGAGGCATTAGTTGCCCTTTAAATGGACAGTAATCCCATACATAACCCCCAATTACTTGGCACTCCAGATGTTTGGAAACTACAACTCCACCATGCTTTAGTTGACAGTACAGTGTTACCTTACTTGGGAGTCTACAATCCAGGTAAGTTCACATACCTCATTGTGCAATCCGGCTGCTGCTCGCTTGTATTGCGCTTGACGTCACTACTCGGTTCTAGGAGGTGAGACAGGCGTGAGTAAGGTTGTCAGCCGACAAATACAGAGGAAGCGGCAGCCGGATTGCACACTAAGATAAGTGACCCGAGTATAAGCCGAGGTTCGGTTTTCAGGCTATTTTTAAAGCCTGAAAACCTTGGCTTATACTTGTATATACGGTACTTGACAGTCTTCATAAGTGACTTATGTACAAGGCTGTTGGGCTTGGGTGACATTTGTACATGGATGGAAAATTGGTTGATGAATCCAATTCATATAGTAGTTGTTAATGGGGCTTTGATGATATGGACTAAAGGTCTAAGTGGTGTGCCACAGGGTTCTGTGCAGTGTTCTCTCTAAAGGTGGTGCGCACATTTCTGCAAGTTAAAAATTGGTGCACATAAAATCTTCTGGATATAAGTTCCTGTGGTATGGCCCAAAAATTTCATTCTGAAATATAAAACATATTTCTGCAACACAGACAATTTTAAGTTAGAGGGTTCTGTGATGGGGCCCTTCTATTCTAAATCTGTTTATTTGGAAGTAGTATTGTCAGCAAGTTTTCTGTGTTTGCCGATGACGCAAAAAAATTTAACTAATAAAGTTACAGATGGTGTATAATTTTGCAGGAGTATTTAGTAAGAATGTTACATTGAACTACTGAGTGGCAGATGAGATTCATGTTGATAAATGGAAGGGGGTATTTTGGGCTTAAAAATTCTTTTTACATAAATGTCTCTGTGTAATTGAATCTTTGTTGGAAAGGGATCATGGAGTTTTGGTGGATAACAAACTTACTTAAATGTAGCAAGCGTGTAAGGCGGCAACAGCTAGAGTCAGTATGATAATGTCTTGTATAAAGAGGGGTATGAATTCAAGGGAGAAAATTATTCTCCCTCTTTACAAAACTGATAAGGCCTCATTTGGAATATGTAGTGCAGTTTTAGAATCGTGTGTACAAAAAAAGATATATGGAAATGGAAAGGGTTCAGATTAGGGCAACCAAAGGGGACTAGGGTAACTTTAATATGAATATCAAGATTAGAGAGAAAAAGAAAAAGACTCCGCTGTAACATGGAACACTAGGTTCCATGGCACTCAACTATCAATAACCATAAACAATCTTAATGTGGGCAAAGGAACCATATTCCGTGGTGTCCCACACAGAAAGTGTATTCACACTACTTATCCAAAGATATACATTACTTTATTATTCAAAAAACACATAGCATATTATATTATATTAAACACATAAATAGAACATTATAAATGTATATATAGCACAGCAGTAAATCTAAAAAAAACACAACTTTAATATGAAGACAGATTGGATAAATTACTGTACAATTATGCACACATGTGGAAAAAATTTTTTCACATGGATATGATCACTGTGCATAAATGCATTATTGGCCATACAATAAATTATCTGGGGCATTGTTCACCAATAGAACATGTCAGAGGACAAACAACATCCTCAAGATGGAAGAAGTCTTCAATTCGAAAGGGGTTTTCACTGTGAGAATGTTAAAAATATGGAACTGAATAACATTTTTAGGCAGCAAATATGGGAATTGCTGAGTAATTTGGACTAGATAAACATGTCTTTATTCAACCTCAGGTACTATACATTAAATAGTAACGTAAGTTCAGTCGTGCAGTCAGTAAATAGCTTAAAAGCCCCTGTGCAAGTGTCTCTCGCACTGCCATTGCAACAAAGAGGTTTAATTCCGTTGCGCGTCTCGCTCGGAATACGGCCAAATGGCTCTTGGACACACCTACAACAATATCAAGTCCTTAAATTAGAAACTAAAGCACACACCAAAAAAAAATAGTTTTAAAACTCACAAAACATGCAGACTCACATATCAATAGAAGCATGCTGCTTCCCAATTTAACCTTTCAAAGCAACCTTAAAAGTTTATACTTTCCCTTTAAAGTTATTTTATTTACTCTGAAGACAAATAACTACTCAGTAGGGCAGCACAGTGGTTACCACTGATGTCTTGAAGTCCTTGAATCTGCTTTTTCCTGTGATGAATTACATATTATGGACACTATAGACAGTGGGAAACAACGAGCTATAGGTTATTAAACATTCCAGGATGTGATTGCTATTTTTCTAGGGTGCTAAAAAAAATAGCTGGTAGAAAGATCATAATAACGCTTCTAAATATTGTAAGTTTTTGAAAGTTTAGGGTCTAGATCTTTCATCAAAGGAGTAGATGAGCATAATATAACCTTTGGTTCAGAAGATTACCTTCTGTATGGGTCCCTAACTATTATAAAACAAGTTTTAAAAAAGTAGAGAGCTGCTATTGTTTTAAATTGCAAAGATAGGACATTTTAAATGGACAGGAACCAAAGTAAATGCAGGGAGGCACAGGCAAAACAGTTTGCGATCCAAAGTGATTTTAATTGCTGCTAAACAAGGTCATAACATGTTTCAAACGGGCAAGCGTTTTTTTTCAAGTGTTGAGAAACATGTTGTGCCTTGTTTAAGCAGCAATTAAAATCACTTGGATCGCAAACTGTGTTATGCCTGTGCCTCCTTCATTTACATTGGTTCCTGTTGGATGTGAAGCACGACGCAGACGGCTGTAGGCGTTGACACACTTGAATTTTAGACCACACTGAGCAATTTTTAGTAGTTGGAGATTTTAAATGGACACTTGCAATAAGAGGTGCAAAGATTTACCTATTCTAATAATTTTCAGCAAGCAATCTGAGTCTCAGCACATTACAGATGCGGATGCCAGACTTGTATCATATAGTAACTTTTATTAATCACACATCAACGCATTGTGTCCTGAGAGTGCTTCCAAATCTCTTTTGAGATTATATATATATATAATCTATATATATATATATATATATATATATATAGTGTTATAGAAAGGACATGGTCATTAAGCCCTCCGATAAGGGGGGCGCTATTGTTGTTTTGGATGTCATGTATTATGAACAAGAGATCATTAAGCAATTATCGGATAGGGATGTGTATAGGGAGGTTTCTGTTGATCCCATGTGGGACATTAAGCGCAAAATGGATGATTTCATCTCTGAAAGAGGATTATTGCGAAGATGTGAAAAAATACCTCACAGTGGAACACCCCAGAATTCCGACTTTATATACCTGCCCAAGGTTCACAAGAACCCTGTCCAACCGCCTGGAAGGCCATTGTATCAGGTGTAGGTTCCATCTTTACCCGAGCCACCATGTTGGACAGGGTTCTTGCCCCATTGGTTCGGGGTATCAGATCGTTCATCCTGGACACCTCTGACTTTTTTAAAAAGGTTAGGGGTGTTGAGGTGGAGAATTGGGAAGAGGTCATATAGTAACCCTTGATGTGGCATCCTTATATACCTCTATCCCCTATATTCAGGGGATAGAGGCATCTGTGAGGTTGCTCACATTAAGTGGTTTATATGACGAAGACCAAATTCGATTCTTAGACAATGTCTTGAATTAATATTGCATAACAATTATTTTCTTTTGGTGGTAGGTTCTACATTCAGCAGAGGGGCACTGCCAGGGATCCAATGCCGCTCCGGCCTATGCCAATGCCTTCATGGGTGTGGGAGAGGATGACTTTGTCTATGTGTCTCCACTATTAGCAGACATTGTCTGTCGTGGTGGAGATACATAGACGACGTTTCCTACTATGGCGGGGCGGCATTGGATCCCTGGAGGAGTTCTTTACATTCTTGAATGCCATACATCCAGATATTACATATACTCTGAATTATGATTTTCATACAATTAGTTTTTTGGATGTGAGAGTATCAAAGGAATGGGTATACCTACGGAGCTCTATACGAAGGCGACTGATCGAAAACCAGCTGCTTTCGTATAAGAGCTTCCATCCGGGTATGTTAAAAAAGCGATACTGTGGGGCAGTTGAAGAGAGTCAATGGGATAGTTTCGGACCCTGAAAAAAGGGAGACCCAGATACAAGCGACTATGCAGAAATTACGAAATAGGGGTTACCCAGAGGGACTGCTCACGCACGCTAGAAAAAAGTGTTTCGAAACAAAACAGGTGGTGACAAAAACTAAAGATAAAACGTATTCCGCTGATTATGGATTTTGGGTGGGCAGTGACAGGATTGGCCAGATTGTGGAGGAGACACTGGCATGTCCTTAAGAATGCCTACCCAGAGGTAGAGGAATTTCAAGAGGTCCCGAGGATCTCATATAGAAAAGGTCGTACGGTGGGTCGACTCTTAGTAAGATCTGAATATGTTCTCCCCGAAAGAAAAAAGGGTTACTTTTATGGGGAATAAAAAAATGGGGATGTTTCGTGCCTACGTTGTCACAGTGTAAATTTGTGCACAAAGGACAGGAATTCACCCACCCCAGACTGGAGAGGTTTCACAATGAAATATAGTATGACATGATACTTCCTATGTGGTTTTATGTGCTGTGGTGTCCTGCCAAAAATTGGTTGTGGGGGAAACCACACACAACCCTGAAGTCAAGGATATCACAGCACAGATCCAGTATCAGACAGGGGACGATAGATTACCGGTCTCAAAACATTACAAGTAGGAGGGCCACAGTGACTCTGACTTGAGATATATGGCACTGGAATTCGTTCCTGTGCCACGGCATGGAGGAGACGAGTACAGAGATTAACGCAAAGGGAAGTGTGGTGGGTTACAGGTTGAACTCACTGACACCGCATGGTCTCCAGTAGAGACTATGATTTGTTTTTTCTTGTTTAGTGTGTGTATTGGGTATGGAATCAATCCTGCTTTTCCCCTGTAGGCTATGCGGCTGTGGGTTGGGACAAGAAGATATATGGGTAATAGAATTCTATACTGAAGTTATTTAATTGTAAACAGTTATGTGTTGGTTAATTACTGAATGGGTTACAAGTTAAAAGTGATGTAATTTCCTTTCAATCAGTATATAAGAAGATGGGATCGGTGTTCATACATGGATGCCTTTTTGTTAAGCTTGAGAAAGAGCATTCAGCTCCGAAACGTTGCTGTTTGATGTACATGGCACCTTGATACAATAAAGAAATCTTTGCATTGAAGACCTGTGTGCCATATATACTACTGGATATATATATATATATATATATATATATATATATATATATTACAAACATAGAAAAGATAATCAATGACATTCCTAGGCCCCTATAAATATCAGTTATCTGCACACTGGCATACTTTATAAACAAAGGGGTTTTTAGTATACATTAGTGTGACACATGAATGAAAAGCCTTCCAACCACGTCAAGGTAATACCAGTCTGGAAGGTTCCTAACGTCTAACCTTTTCAATTTCTTTTACTTCAATTATGATTAGCAAACTTTTGCATTTCTCCATTCTTACACACTGGATCATATAACAGGCTCTCTCCCTTCCCCCTCAGCCCTTTAGTTTTTAAATGAGGGAAGAGGCAATTCAGTGCTTTATGTTAAAGGCATAGGACCTCCCATTAAAGGGGCGCGTTGGGGGGCTATTACCACATGGAGGCTTAACCAAGCCTCCCAATAAATACATACAATACAAGAATTGTGGGAAGCACTCCAATTAGGCTAATTTACAACTACATTTAGCAGAAGTGCTACTGATCTGGTCAAACATTTATAAAACATAGAAAAGATAATCAATGCACATTCCTAGGCCCATACAATATCATGTTATCTGCACACTGGCATACTTTATAAACAAAGGAGTTTTTAGTATAACATTACTGTGATCACATGAATGAAAAGCTTCCAACCACGTCAAGGTAACCCCAGTCTGGAAGGTCCTAACGTCTAACCTTTTCAATTCTTTTATTTCAATTGTGATTAGCAAACTTTTGCATTTCTCATCTTCACACTGGATATATATAACAGGCTCTCTTCCCTCCCCCTCAGCCCTTTGGCTTTTTAAAATGAGGGAAGAGGCCATCCAGTGCTTTATATTAAAGGCATAGGACCTCCCATTAAAGGGGCGTGTTGAAGAACAAGTAGCAGGGTGCACATGTCTATGGGCATTTCTCCGTTGCTGGATCCTGTATAATAGAAAAAAAAGACAAACAGACACAGCACTTTCTTCATGCATATATTGTTAATAAGGAATAATTACATCACATAAGCAGCATGGCCCCACAAATGCAGTTTCAGGGCTACCAAGTCCCTTCATCAGTCAAGGGTCTCTGCAAATACAGAGAACACATGACTGTCCATGGTTGCTATTTATCTGTTTCATACAGGAAATTATGTTATCTCAGTAGGATGAGTCCTGTAACATGATAATAAACATCACTAGCCTCAAATACATAGTGATCCCTTCATATATAGTATAGTATCTGAGGTTGAATAAAGACATGAGACCATCCAGTTCAACCCATCTAGCAATATCCTGATTTCCTGAGAGAATAGCATTTTTCCTCCCTTGAATCCATACCTCTCTTTACAAGACAATACCATGCTGGCTCGGGCTGTTGCCACCTGGCATTACTTGCTTCCTTTAAGTTTGTTATCCAAAACTCAAGATCCCTTTCCAACAGGATTCATTAACATAGAGCCATTTATAGTATAAGCAGCACAAGGATTTTTAGTCCAAAATGCATCACCTTAAATTTATAAACATTGAATCTCATCTACCACTTACAGCCCAATGTGCAATCTATCTAGATCCCCCTGCATCAATTGAACATCCTGTAAAGTTTTTAATGGTGACAAAGTTTTGTGTCGTCAGCAAACACAGAACTTGCTGACAATACCCACTTCCAAATCATTAATAAATAGAAGTGGCTGGAACACAGAACCCTGGGGCACACAACTTGGCATTTAGTCCATAATAATGAAGCCCCATTAACAACTTCTCTACATCTATTCATTAACCAATTTTTATTCATGTACAAATGTGCCTCCCCAGACCAACAGACCTTAGCTCCTATTAGTCGCCTGTTGGGGACTGTATCAAGACTGTATCAAATGCCTTTGCAAAATCAAGTTATACATCTACTGCTATGCCAGAGTCTAAATTTCTACTTACTTCCTCATAAAAGCCAAACAAGTTAATTTGACAAGATTATTCCTCCTATCCATGCTGCTTGCTAGTTATAATGTCAGTCCTTGAAACATACTCTGGAATATGTTCCCTTATTAAACTTTTCAGTATCTTCCCACCACTGAAGTTAAACTTACAGGCCTGTAATTACCGGCTGTGAACGACTACCCTTTTAGAATATTGGAATAACATCAGCCCTTTTCCAATCCAAGGCACACAACATGAGGGATCTGCAAAAATAAGAAACAATGGCAAGATAAAACTGAACTTAGCTCCCTAAGGTCCCGATGATGTGTTTATCCGTTCCAGGAGTTTATTAATATAATCTTATTTAGTTGTTCTGTACCATATCCTCGGTTAACCAGACCGCACTTGCATCTTTTATACCATTATTGCTACAATACTTTTATATCTGTACTTGGATCTTCTGTAGGTATACAGAGGAGAAAAAAATATTTAAAGGACAAGTCCACCCAAAACTAAAATTTTAAATGTTATTGGCCATGTTCTAGCTTTAAACACAGCATCGCCCATCAAAATCCGTTCAGCCAATTGAAGATAATACGTTTTCCAACACGATTAGGTTCGGACATCTCCTCGCTGTAATAGAGGGTTTGATGGTTAAGAAATTAGTTAGAGTCTGATCATTTGTAAGTAAATGCCAATTTTTTTGTATCACCTTTCTCACATCACACCATTGTGTATTGTATTTAGTGATAAATCTCACCGTTTCAACAGGGGAGTTTGTAGGCCTTTTTGGAATCAGCAGGTCAGACTGTGAAAAACGTGAGGCCGCAAACCGACAAGTCTTCAGAAGTCTATTAGGGTACCCCCTATCATGTAGTCTGGTCTGTAATAACGTCGCCTCCCTCGCATAATCCTCTTGTCTGGTACAGTTACGTCTAACTCTCAGAAACTGGCTTCTGGGGATCCCTTTAAGTAGAGATGGAGTATGTGCACTATCATAGTGCAATAATGTATTAGTGGCTGTCGCTTTTCTAAATAGTGATGTGATCAAGAATCCGTTCTCCTTTAGGACTAGCAGGTCCAAAAATTCTACCTGTGTGGGGGAGATATGATGTGTCAGGA
The DNA here is from genome assembly GCA_019447015.1 of Hymenochirus boettgeri. Taxonomy (NCBI): domain Eukaryota; kingdom Metazoa; phylum Chordata; class Amphibia; order Anura; family Pipidae; genus Hymenochirus; species Hymenochirus boettgeri. Next base: position 114,236,573 of record CM033473.1, read on the forward strand.
AAATATTAAGCTGATTAGTATTTAAAACATTGAGGAACTCCAAAAACTTTTGAGAAGTACTGTTCCATAAGATAAAGATGTCGTCTATATATCTCTGCCACAACTCAATGTGTGCAGTATACGACGAATGACCTTCAGTGAATACTATTTCCCTCTCCCACCACCCCAGGAATAAATTTGCGTACGCTGGAGCACATTTGGCGCCCATAGCTACACCAATCGTGTTGGAAAACGTATGTATCTCTTCAATTGGCTGAACGGATTTTGATGGGCGATGCTTGTTTTAAAGCTAGAATCATGGCCAATAACATTTAAAATTTTAGTTTTGGGTGGACTTGTCCTTTAAATATTTTTTTCTCCTCTGTATACACAAGAAGATCCAAGTACAGATATAATAAGTATTGTAGCAATAATGGTATAAAAGATGCAAGTGCGGTCTGGTTAACCGAGGATATGGTACAGAACAACTAAATAAGATTATATTAATAAACTCCTGGAACGGATAAAACATCATCGGGACCTTAGGGAGCTAAGTTCAGTTTTATCTTGCCATTGTTTCTTATTTTTGCAGATCCCTCATGTTGTGTGCCTTGGATTGGAAAAGGGCTGATGTTATTCCAATATTCTAAAAGGGTAGTCGTTCACAGCCGGTAATTACAGGCCTGTAAGTTTAACTTCAGTGGTGGGAAGATACTGAAAAGTTTAATAAGGGAACATATTCAGAGTATGTTTCAAGGACTGACATTATAACTAGCAAGCAGCATGGATAGGAGGAATAATCTTGTCAAATTAACTTGTTTGGCTTTTATGAGGAAGTAAGTAGAAATTTAGACTCTGGCATAGCAGTAGATGTATAACTTGATTTTGCAAAGGCATTTGATACAGTCTTGATACAGTCCCCAACAGGCGACTAATAAGGAGCTAAGGTCTGTTGGTCTGGGGAGGCACATTGTACATGAATAAAAATTGGTTAATGAATAGATGTAGAGAAGTTGTTAATGGGGCTTCATTATATGGACTAAAGTGCCAAGTTGTGTGCCCCAGGGTTCTGTGTTCCAGCCACTTCTATTTATTATGATTTGGAAGTGGGTATTGTCAGCAAGTTCTGTGTTTGCTGACGACACAAAACTTTGTCACCATTAAAAACTTTACAGGATGTTCAATTGATGCAGGGGGATCTAGATAGATTGTCACATTGGGCTGCTAAGTGGTAGATGAGATTCAATGTTTATAAATTTAAGGTGATGCATTTTGGACTAAAAATCCTTGTGCTGCTTATACTATAAATGGCTCTATGTTAAGTGAATCCTGTTGGAAAGGGATCTTGAGTTTTGGGATAACAAACTTAAAGGAAGCAAGTAATGCCAGGTGGCAACAGCCCGAGCCAGCATGGTATTGTCTTGTAAAGAGAGGTATGGATTCAAGGGAGGAAAATGCTATTCTCTCAGGAAATCAGGATATTGCTAGATGGGTTGAACTGGATGGTCTCATGTCTTTATTCAACCTCAGATACTATACTATATATGAAGGGATCACTATGTATTTGAGGCTAGTGATGTTTATTATCATGTTACAGGGACTCATCCTACTGAGATAACATAATTTCCTGTATGAAACAGATAAATAGCAACCATGGACAGTCATGTGTTCTCTGTATTTGCAGGAGACCCTTGACTGATGAAGGGACTTGGAAGCCCTGAAACTGCATTTGTGGGGCCATGCTGCTTATGTGATGTAATTATTCCTTATTAACAATATATGCATGAAGAAAGTGCTGTGTCTGTTTGTCTTTTTTTTCTATTATACAGGATCCAGCAACGGGATGCCCATAGACATGTGCACCCTGCTACTTGTTCTTCAACACGCCCCTTTAATGGGAGGTCCTATGCCTTTAATATAAAGCACTGGATGGCCTCTTCCCTCATTTTAAAAAGCCAAAGGGCTGAGGGGGAAGGGAAGAGAGCCTGTTATATATATCCAGTGTGAAAGATGAGAAATGCAAAAGTTTGCTAATCACAATTGAAATAAAAGAATTGAAAAGGTTAGACGTTAGGACCTTCCAGACTGGGGTTACCTTGACGTGGTTGGAAGCTTTTCATTCATGTGATCACAGTAATGTTATACTAAAAACTCCTTTGTTTATAAGTATGCCAGTGTGCAGATAACATGATATTGTATGGGGCCTAGGAATGTGCATTGATTATCTTTTCTATGTTTTATAAATGTTTGACCAGATCAGTAGCACTTCTGCTAAATGTAGTTGTAAATTAGCCTAATTGGAGTGCTTCCCACAATTCTGTATTGTATGTATTTATTGGGAGGCTTGGTTAAGCCTCCATGTGGTAATAGCCCCCCAACGCGCCCCTTTAATGGGAGGTCCTATGCCTTTAACATAAAGCACTGAATTGCCTCTTCCCTCATTTAAAAACTAAAGGGCTGAGGGGGAAGGGAGAGAGCCTGTTATATGATCCAGTGTGTAAGAATGGAGAAATGCAAAAGTTTGCTAATCATAATTGAAGTAAAAGAAATTGAAAAGGTTAGACGTTAGGACCTTCCAGACTGGTATTACCTTGACGTGGTTGGAAGGCTTTTCATTCATGTGTCACACTAATGTATACTAAAAACCCCTTTGTTTATAAAGTATGCCAGTGTGCAGATAACTGATATTGTATAGGGGCCTAGGAATGTCATTGATTATCTTTTCTATGTTTGTAATATATATATATATATATATATATATATATATATATATATCCAGTAGTATATAGGCACACAGGTCTTCAATGCAAAGATTTCTTTATTGTATCAAGTGCCATGTACATCAAACAGCAACGTTTCGGAGCTGAATGCTCTTTCTCAAGCTTAACAAAAGGCATCCATGTATGAACACCCGATCCCATCATTTATTATACTGATTGAAAGGAAATACATCACTTTTAACTTGTAACCCATTCAGTAATTAACCAACACATAACTGTTTACAATTAAATAACTTCAGTATAGAATTCTATTACCCATATATCTTCTTGTCCCAACCCACAGCCGCATAGCCTACAGGGGAAAAGCAGGATTGATTCCATACCCAATACACACACTAAACAAGAAAAAACAAATCATAGTCTCTACTGGAGACCATGCGGTGTCAGTGAGTTCAACCTGTAACCCACCACACTTCCCTTTGCGTTAATCTCTGTACTCGTCTCCTCCATGCCGTGGCACAGGAACGAATTCCAGTGCCATATATCTCAAGTCAGAGTCACTGTGGCCCTCCTACTTGTAATGTTTTGAGACCGGTAATCTATCTCCCTCTGTCTGATACTGGATCTGTGCTGTGATATCCTTGACTTCAGGGTTGTGTGTGGTTTCCCCCACAACCAATTTTGGCAAGGACACCACAGCACATAAAACCACATAGGAAGTATCATGTCATACTATATTCATTGTGAAACCTCTCCAGTCTGGGGGTGGGTGAATTCCTGTCCTTTGTGCACAAATTTACACTGTGCACAACGTAGGCACGGAAACATCCCCATTTTTTTATTCCCCATAAAAGTAACCCTTTTTTCTTTCGGGGAGACATATTCAGATCTTACTAAGAGTCGACCCACCGTACGACCTTTTCTATAGAGATCCTCGGGACCTCTTGAAATTCCTCTACCTCTGGGTAGGCATTCTTAAGGACATGCCAGTGTCTCCTCACAATCTGGCCAATCCTGTCACTGCCCACCCAAAATCCATAATCAGCGGAATACGTTTATCTTTAGTTTTGTCACCACCTGTTTTGTTTCGAAACACTTTTTTCTAGCTGTCGTGAGCAGTCCCTCTGGGTAACCCCTATTTCGTAATTTCTGCATAGTCGCTTGTATCTGGGTCTCCCTTTTTTCAGGGTCCGAAACTATCCCATTGACTCTCTTCAACTGCCCCACAGTATCGCTTTTTTAACATACCCGGATGGAAGCTCTTATACGAAAGCAGCTGGTTTTCGATCAGTCGCCTTCGTATAGAGCTCCGTAGTATACCCATATCTTTGATACTCTCACATCCAAAAAACTAATTGTATGAAAATCATAATTCAGAGTATATGTAATATCTGGATGTATGGCATCAAGAATGTAAAGAACTCCTCCAGGGATCCAATGCCGCCCCGCCATAGTAGGAAACGTCGTCTATGTATCTCCACCACGACAGACAATGTCTGCTAATAGTGGAGACACATAGACAAAGTCATCCTCTCCCACACCCATGAAGGCATTGGCATAGGCCGGAGCGGCATTGGATCCCATGGCAGTGCCCCTCTGCTGAATGTAGAACCTACCACCAAAAGAAAATAATTGTTATGCAATATTAATTCAAGACATTGTCTAAGAATCGAATTTGGTCTTCGTCATATAACCACTTAATGTGAGCAACCTCACAGATGCCTCTATCCCCTGAATATAGGGGATAGAGGTATATAAGGATGCCACATCAAGGGTTACTATATGACCTCTTCCAATTCTCCACCTCAACACCCCTAACCTTTTTAAAAAGTCAGAGGTGTCCAGGATGAACGATCTGATACCCCGAACCAATGGGGCAAGAACCCTGTCCAACATGGTGCCGCTCGGGGTAAAGATGGAACCTACACCTGATACAATGGCCTTCCAGGCGGTTTGGACAGGGTTCTTGTGAACCTTGGGCAGGTATATAAAGTCGGAATTCTGGGGTGTTCCACTGTGAGGTATTTTTTCACATCTTCGCAATAATCCTCTTTCAGAGATGAAATCATCCATTTTGCGCTTAATGTCCCACATGGGATCAACAGAAACCTCCCTATACACATCCCTATCCGATAATTGCTTAATGATCTCTTGTTCATAATACATGACATCCAAAACAACAATAGCGCCCCCCTTATCGGAGGGCTTAATGACCATGTCCTTTCTATAACACTATATATATATATATATATATATATATATAGATTATATATATATATAATCTCAAAAGAGATTTGGAAGCACTCTCAGGACACAATGCGTTGATGTGTGATTAATAAAAGTTACTATATGATACAAGTCTGGCATCCGCATCTGTAATTGGCTGAGACTCAGATTGCTTGCTGAAAATTATTAGAATAGGTAAATTTTGCACCTCTTATTGCAAGTGTCCATTTAAAATCTCCAACTACTAAAAATTGCTCAGTGTGGTCGTAAAATTCAAGTGTGTCAACGCCTACAGCCGTCTGCGTCGTGCTTCAACATCCAACAGGAACCAATGTAAATGAAAGGAGGCACAGGCATAACACAGTTTGCGATCCAAGTGATTTTAATTGCTGCTTAAACAAGGTCACAACATGTTTCTCAACACTTGAAAAAAAACGCTTGCCCGTTTGAAACATGTTATGACCTTGTTTAGCAGCAATTAAAATCACTTTGGATCGCAAACTGTTTTGCCTGTGCCTCCCTGCATTACTTTGGTTCCTGTCCATTTAAAATGTCCTATCTTTGCAATTTAAAACAATAGCAGCTCTCTACTTTTTTAAAACTTGTTTTATAATAGTTAAGGGACCCATACAGAAGGTAATCTTCTGAACCAAAGGTTATATTATGCTCATCTACTCCTTTGATGAAAGATCTAGACCCTAAAACTTTCAAAAACTTACAATATTTAGAAGCGTTATTATGATCTTTCTACCAGCTATTTTTTTAGCACCCTAGAAAAATAGCAATCACATCCTGGAATGTTTAATAACCTATAGCTCGTTGTTTCCACTGTCTATAGTGTCCATAATATGTAATTCATCACAGGAAAAAGCAGATTCAAGGACTTCAAGACATCAGTGGTAACCACTGTGCTGCCCTACTGATGTAGTTATTTGTCTTCAGAGTAAATAAAATAACTTTAAAGGGAAAGTATAAACTTTTAAGGTTGCTTTGAAAGGTTAAATTGGGAAGCAGCATGCTTCTATTGATATGTGAGTCTGCATGTTTGTGAGTTTTAAAACTATTTTTTTTTGGTGTGTGCTTTAGTTTCTAATTTAAGGACTTGATATTGTTGTAGGTGTGTCCAAGAGCCATTTGGCCGTATTCCGAGCGAGACGCGCAACGGAATTAAACCTCTTTGTTGCAATGGCAGTGCGAGAGACCTTGCACAGGGGCTTTTAAGCTATTTACTGACTGCACGACTGAACTTACGTTACTATTTAATGTATAGTACCTGAGGTTGAATAAAGACATGTTTATCTAGTCCAAATTACTCAGCAATTCCCATATTTGCTGCCTAAAAATGGTTATTCAGTTCCATATTTTTAACATTCTCACAGTGAAAACCCCTTTCGAATTGAAGACTTCTTCCATCTTGAGGATGTTGTTTGTCCTCTGACATGTTCTATTGGTGAACAATGCCCCAGATAATTTATTGTATGGCCAATAATGCATTTATGCACAGTGATCATATCCATGTGAAAAAATTTTTTCCACATGTGTGCATAATTGTACAGTAATTTATCCAATCTGTCTTCATATTAAAGTTGTGTTTTTTTTAGATTTACTGCATGTGCTATATATACATTTATAATGTTCTATTTATGTGTTTAATATAATATAATATGCTATGTGTTTTTTGAATAATAAAGTAATGTATATCTTTGGATAAGTAGTGTGAATACACTTTCTGTGTGGGACACCACGGAATATGGTTCCTTTGCCCACATTAAGATTGTTTATGGTTATTGATAGTTGAGTGCCATGGAACCTAGTGTTCCATGTTACAGCGGAGTCTTTTTCTTTTTCTCTCTAATCTTGATATTCATATTAAAGTTACCCTAGTCCCCTTTGGTTGCCCTAATCTGAACCCTTTCCATTTCCATATATTTATTTTTGTACACACGATTCTAAAACTGCACTACATATTCCAAATGAGGCCTTATCAGTGTTTTGTAAAGAGGGAGAATAATTTTCTCCCTTGAATTCATACCCCTCTTTATACAAGACATTATCATACTGACTCTAGCTGTTGCCGCCTTACACGCTTGCTACATTTAAGTAAGTTTGTTATCCACCAAAACTCCATGATCCCTTTCCAACAAAGATTCAATTACACAGAGACATTTATGTATAAAAGAATTTTTAAGCCCAAAATACGTCCCCTTCCATTTATCAACATGAATCTCATCTGCCACTCAGTAGTTCAATGTAACATTCTATACTAAATACTCCTGCAAAATTATACACCATCTGTAACTTTATTAGTTAAATTTTTTTGCGTCATCGGCAAACACAGAAAACTTGCTGACAATACATACTTCCAAATAAACAGATTTAGAATAGAAGTGGCCCCATCACAAGAACCCTCTAACTTAAAATTGTCTGTGTTGGCAGAAATATGTTTTATATTTCAGAATGAAATTTTTGGGCCATACCACAGGAACTTATATCCAGAAGATTTTATGTGCACCAATTTTTAACTTGCAGAAATGTGCGCACCACCTTTAGAGAGAACACTGCACAGAACCCTGTGGCACACCACTTAGACCTTTAGTCCATATCATCAAAGCCCCATTAACAACTACTATATGAATTGGATTCATCAACCAATTTTCCATCCATGTACAAATGTCACCCAAGCCCAACAGCCTTGTACATAAGTCACTTATGAAGACTGTACAAGTACCGTATATACAAGTATAAGCCAAGGTTTTCAGGCTTTAAAAATAGCCTGAAAACCGAACCTCGGCTTATACTCGGGTCACTTATCTTAGTGTGCAATCCGGCTGCCGCTTCCTCTGTATTTGTCGGCTGACAACCTTACTCACGCCTGTCTCACCTCCTAGAACCGAGTAGTGACGTCAAGCGCAATACAAGCGAGCAGCAGCCGGATTGCACAATGAGGTATGTGAACTTACCTGGATTGTAGACTCCCAAGTAAGGTAACACTGTACTGTCAACTAAAGCATGGTGGGAGTTGTAGTTTCCAAACATCTGGAGTGCCAAGTAATTGGGGGTTAATGTATGGGATTACTGTCCATTTAAAGGGCAACTAATGCCTCAAAACATACAGAATCAGGAGGATGGTATCTATTGTTAAAAAGATTGCCTCTGATTCTGTATTGTTTTGAGGCTTTAGTTGCTCTTAAATGGCAGCAGAATTCCCATACAGTAGTCCCCTTACAGTAATAGCCAAATCCAGTATGGCTATTACTGTATGGGAATTCTGCTAATCACATATGCTGCTGCCATATATGCAGAGATAAAGGGAACAAGGTCGGGTTAGTCTGTTTCTTGGGGATGTGTTTTACAAAACTAACACGGCAGTTGGGGATGGGCTGGTGTACCCTATACGAGAAAAAGCTTTTAATGGTAGGGGATAAGCCAGCCATGAAGAGATCTGGAGGGTTGGAGGATGGGAGGGCTCCTATGCACAAGCAGGAAAAGGAAAAATTAGTCACAGGATGACACACAGATTTATTTTATAGTTTATAGTATAGTTATAGTATTTGAGGTTGAATAAAGACATACGTCCATCCGTCCAACCATCTAGCATATATCATAATTTCCTGCTAACTGTTGATCCAGAGGAAGGCAACCCCCCCCCACCAATTTGATGAAGGGGGAAAAAATTCCTCCTGACTCCAAGTGGCAATCAGAAATTTCCCTGATCAACTCTACTTATGTATCAATACCAGTAACTTGCAACATTCCTTGTTTGCAGAAACTCATCCAGATTTTTTTTAAACTGACCAATGAACCTGCCATAACAACATCCACTGGAAGACAGTTCCATAGCTTTACCGTTCCACAGTGAAAAACCCTTTCCGAGCTTAAAGCCTAAACCTTTTCTTCAATTCTAAGGAGGTCCTCGTGCCTTTGACATGTTCTATTGGTGAACAATTCCCCAGATAGTTTATTGTATGGCCCATTAATGTATTTATACACAGTAATCATATCTCCACGCAAGCGCCTTTTCTCCAGCGTACATAATTGTAACTTTTCCAGTCTCTCTTCATATTCAAGCTCCCCAATCATATTATTAATTTAGTGCCCTTCTCTGAACCCTTTCCATTTCAAAGATGCCTTTTGGTACAGGATTCCAAAATTGCACTGCATATCCAAATGAGGCCTTACCAATGCTTTGTAAAGAGGGAGAATTACATTTTCCTCCCTTAAATCCATACCTCTCTTTATACAAGACAATACCATGCGGCTCTGGCTGTTGCCGCCTGGCACTGCTTGCTACCTTTAAGTTTGTTATCCACCAAAACTCAAGATCCCTTTCCAACAGGGATTCACTTTATACAGCCATTTATAGTATAAGTAGCACAAGTATTTTTAAGTCCAAAATGCATCACCTTACATTTATCAACGTTGAATTTCATCTGCCACTTAGCAGCCCAATGTGACAATCTATCTAGATCCCCCTGCAAACGATTGCACATCCTCTGAAGTTTTTAATGGTCGACAAAGTTTTGTGTCGTCAGCAAGCACAGAAACCTTGCTGACAATACACACTTCCAAATATAATAAATTAAATAGAAGCGGCCCCACACAGAACCCTGTGGCACCCCACTAAGCACTTTAGTCCTTAATGATGAAGCCCCATTTACAACTACTCTCTCCATCCTATTCATTAACAATTTTCTATCCATGTACAAATGTGACTGACTCCCCAACCACAGACTTTAGATTATACATTAATCACCTATGGGGGACTGTATCAAAGCCTTTGCAAAATCCAAGTAAACTACATCTACTGCTATGCCAGAGTCTAAATTTCTACTTACTTTCCTCATAAAAGCCAAGCAAGTTAGATTGACAAGATCTATTCCTCCTAAATCCATGCTGGTTACTACTTATAATGTCAGTCCTTGAAACATACTCTAAAACATGTTCCCTTATTAAACTTCCAGGACTCCCCACCACTGAAGTTAAACTTACAGGCCTGTAATTACCCGGCTGTGAACGACTACCATTTGAATATTGGATAACATCAGCCTTTTCCAATCCGAGGCACAGGACCACACGACACGAGGAATGTGCAAAAATAAGAAACAATGGCCTAAGTACCCGAGGATGTTTTATTTTCTGGTCTAGGAGAATTTATTATATAACCATATTTAGTTCTTCTGTACCATATCCTCGGTTAACCAAAGTGCAGTTGAATCTTTTATACCATTATTGCAACTATATCAAAAACAATAATACCTCATAAATAATCAAGCCAACCTCTATGAATATAGTAATATAACTAGAAAAAACAGATAGAGGAAAAACGGCTAGATAAAAACTTAGTATTTATTTATCTTATTAAAATCTATACAAAAAGTATCAAAAGGTAACTTAGCAGAGTACGAATATAATTATACAATCAGTGCAAATAAATCAAGTACATCAGGCATGCTAGTATAGCAAGCCTATACCCCACCTACAAATTAAGTAAATTTTACAGACTCCCATCCTCCCCATATACTTATCAGTCACAAAAAGTCAGTGTCGTCCGTGCACGGCAGTCAGAACTTTGAGCAGAGTAACAAGGTAAGGATTAGATGGACAATGCCAATATTTCCGAGAGAGATATGAGGGGACCATGGTGAGGGAGCACCCCAAACGCGTTTCGCTCCAAAGGGGCTTTTTCAATGGCGCTACTATCGGCGTTGACACGCCGAGTTTAAATGTACGAGATACGGTCAGCTGATCAGATGCGTCACGGGTCATGTGACCGTGGCGTCCAATCAGCTGGAGCCAATCCAAAAAACTCTGCAGAGTTAACCCTTGCTTAATAATAACATATATCATAGTAATCAACTCAATAACATATTTACAATATACCCTGTAATATGTGTGTCACATAGTACTTTTAACGCTAACCCATCATGGCACGAAACAGACAGGGTCTTCCTTATAATCAGAAGATGCACACTTACAATAAGGATCTATACAATGGTTATTACGCTGAAGACATAACATCGATAGTTGTGTATATGTATTTCAAAAGTCCATTATAGTCAGATATAGTTCGTCAACATATATCCGATCTGTGTCACTGTCTATCAAAAAACATAGCTCCATATTCTCCAACCAGGTAAGTCAAAGAAGTATACCAACAGGAAGGGTCCAATATGGTAACATAGATATCTGCGTTGCTTCCAGCAATTAGTCATATAGGAACCAGTGTCACATCGTATCCATAATCAGCGTCGCTGTAAGTATGCAAAGGAACCATATTCCAGAAAATCAAATCAGGAGGGTTGATCAGAACTCAAGTAAGCGATCCATCCATATTCAGCGTTGCTATAAGCGCGCAAAGGAACCATATTCCGGATACTCAGATCGTGGACGGTTAGTCAGAACTCAGGTAGCGATCCAACTATAACATCATCCAAACCATAAGTCTATGAAGAAAAATCAGCAGTCAGACAAAAGGGATAAAATCCATTTCTTCATTTAAACCACCGGATTTAAAGTTTTTAGGTGAAAATACACAGAGTTTCTGCTCGTAATAGTGCATTTTCCAGGTCTCCACCTCTGATACTCATGCTCATCTCTAACAAACCCATACACCTTAGGCCCTGTGTTCTGCTCTGATGGGATTCCAAAATGTTTTGCCACGCTGGTAAGCGTGGTGTCAGTAGTATTTTCTCTAGTCGCCAATCTAATATTAGACAGATGGCATGCCAGTCTAGATTTTAATAATTGGCTGGTTTTCCCAACATAAATTTTGTTGCTGGACAAATCAATGCATATATCAAATTTTTCGATTTACAGTTAAAATACTTACTGACCTAAATATATTCTTCCCCATCTGAGCTAGAAACACTTGGTCGATTGTCCATAAATGACAGTAAGTGCACCCCCCACATGGGAAGGTGCCCGTCAGTCGTATACCCCTCGCAAAGCAACAGGTTTTCTGGAAAAATGACTTTTAACCAGCTTGTCTCTGAGGTTCGGACATCTCTCGCTGTAATAGAGGGTTTTTGATGGTTAAGAAATTAGTTAGAGTCGATCATTTGTAAGTAAATGCCAATTTTTTTGTATCACCTTTCTCACATCACACCATTGTGTATTGTATTTAGTGATAAATCTCACCGTTTCAACAGGGGAGTTTGTAGGCCTTTTGGAATCAGCAGGTCAGACTGTGAAAAACGTGAGGCCGCAAACCGACAAGTCTTCAGAAGTTCTATGGGTACCCCCTATCATGTAGTCTGGTCTGTAATAACGTCGCCCCCTCGCATAATCCTCTTGTCTGGTACAGTTACGTCTAACTCTCAGAAACTGGCTTCTGGGGATCCCTTTAAGTAGAGATGGAGTATGTGCACTATCATAGTGCAATAATGTATTAGTGGCTGTCGCTTTTCTAAATAGTGATGTGATCAAGAATCCGTTCTCCTTAGGACTAGCAGGTCCAAAAATTCTACCTGGTGGGGGGAATATGATGTGTCAGGAAAATATTAGCTGATTAGTATTTAAAACATTGAGGAACTCCAAAAACTTTTGGGAAGTACCGTTCCATAAGATGAAGATGTCGTCTATATATCTCTGCACAACCTCAATGTGTGCAGTATACGACGAATGACCTTCAGTGAATACTATTCCCTCTCCCACCACCCCAGGTCCTTGCCGCTTAAAGCAACGCTGAAATATGGATGGATCGCTTACTTGAGTCTGATCAACCCTCCTGATTTGATTTTCTGGAATATGGTTCCTTTGCATACTTACAGCGACGCTGATTATGGATACGATGTGACACTGGTTCCTATATGACTAATTGCTGGAAGCAACGCAGATATCTATTTTACCATATTGGACCCTCCTGTGGTATATCTTGCTTACCTGGTTGAGAATATGGAGCTATGTTTTTTGATAGACAGTGACACAGATCGGATATAGTTGACGAACTATATCTGACTAATGCCTTTTGAAATACATATACCCAACTATCGATGTTATGTCTCAGCGTATACCATTGTATAGATCCTTCATTGTAATGTGTGCATCTTCTGATTATAAGGCACGCTGTCTGTTTCGTGCCATGATGGGTTAGCGTTAAAAGTACTATGTGACACACTATATTACGGGTATATTGTAAATATGTATATTGGTTGATTACATGATATATGTTAATTATGCAAAGGGTTAACTCTGCAGAGTTTTTTGGATTGGCTCCAGCGTGATTGGACCCACGGTCACATGACCCTGACGCATCTGATCGACTGACCGTATCTCGTACATTTAAACTCGGCGTGTCACCGCCGATATGTAGCGCCATTGAAAAAGCCCCTTTGGACGAAACGCGTTGGGGGTGCTCCCTCACCTATGGTCTCCCTCTCATCTCCTCGGAAATTTGGCATGTCCTCAAATCCTTACCTTGTACTCTGCTCAAGTTCTGACTGCCGTGCACGGACGACACTGACTTTTTGTGACTGATAAGTATAGGGGAGGATGGGAGTCTGTATAATTTACTTATATTTAGGTGGGGTAAGGCTTGCTATACTAGCATGCCTTGTACTTGATTATTTGCACCTGATTGTTAATTATATTCGTACCTGCTAAGTTACCTTTTGATACTTTTTGATAGATATTAATAAGAAATAAATAACTAAGTTACTTTTATACTAGCCGTTTTTCCTCTATCTGTTTTTTTTCTAGTTATATACTTATTCATAGAGGTTGGCTTGCCTTCTATATTGCGGGCTGTTCTATGTTTTTGCATAATCGTAATTTTGGCAATACATGGTGTACGAACAACCGAGTAGATGCACTGCGGACACGATGTGACACTGGTTCCTATATGACTAATTGCTGGAAGCAACGCAGATATCTATGTTACCATATTGGACCCTTCCTGTTGGTATACTTCTTTGACTTACCTGGTTGGAGAATATGGTTGATTATTTGCACACTGATTGTATAATTATATTCGTACTCTGCTAAGTTACCTTTTGATACTTTTTGATATAGATTTTAATAAGATAAATAAATACTAAGTTTTATACTAGCCGTTTTTCCTCTATCTGTTTTTTCTAGTTATATTACTATTATTCATAGAGGTTGGCTTGATTATTTATGAGGTATTATTGTTTTTGATATAGTTGCAATAATGGTATAAAAGATTCAACTGCACTTTGGTTAACCGAGGATATGGTACAGAAAGAACTAAATATGGTTAATAATAATAAATCTCCTAGACCAGATAAAATACATCCTCGGGTACTTAGGCCATTGTTTCTTATTTTTGCACATTCCCTCGTGTCCGGTGGTGTGCCTCTGGATTGGAAAAAGGCTGATGTTATTCCAATATTCAAAATGGTAGTCGTTCACAGCCGGGTAATTACAGGCCTGTAAGTTTAACTTCAGTGGTGGGGAAGATCCTGGAAAGTTTAATAAGGGAACATGTTTTAGAGTATGTTTCAAGGACTGACATTATAAGTAGTAACCAGCATGGATTTAGGAGGAATAGATCTTGTCAATCTAACTTGCTTGGCTTTTATGAGGAAGTAAGTAGAAATTTAGACTCTGGCATAGCAGTAGATGTAGTTTACTTGGATTTTGCAAAGGCTTTTGATACAGTCCCCCATAGGTGATTAATGTATAATCTAAAGTCTGTTGGTCTGGGGAGTCACATTTGTACATGGATAGAAAATTGGTTAATGAATAGGATGCAGAGAGTAGTTGTAAATGGGGCTTCATCATTAAGGACTAAAGTGCTTAGTGGGGTGCCACAGGGTTCTGTGTTGGGGCCGCTTCTATTTAATTTATTAATAATTTGGAAGTGTGTATTGTCAGCAAGGTTTCTGTGCTTGCTGACGACACAAAACTTTGTCGACCATTAAAAACTTCAGAGGATGTGCAATCGTTGCAGGGGGATCTAGATAGATTGTCACATTGGGCTGCTAAGTGGCAGATGAAATTCAACGTTGATAAATGTAAGGTGATGCATTTTGGACTTAAAAATACTTGTGCTACTTATACTATAAATGGCTCTGTATAAAGTGAATCCCTGTTGGAAAGGGATCTTGGAGTTTTGGTGGATAACAAACTTAAAGGTAGCAAGCAGTGCCAGGCGGCAACAGCCAGAGCCAGCATGGTATTGTCTTGTATAAAGAGAGGTATGGATTTAAGGGAGGAAAATGTAATTCTCCCTCTTTACAAAGCATTGGTAAGGCCTCATTTGGAATATGCAGTGCAATTTTGGAATCCTGTGTACCAAAAGGACATCTTTGAAATGGAAAGGGTTCAGAGAAGGGCAACTAAATTAATAATATGATTGGGGAGCTTGAATATGAAGAGAGACTGGAAAAGTTACAATTATGTACGCTGGAGAAAAGGCGCTTGCGTGGAGATATGATTACTGTGTATAAATACATTAATGGGCCATACAATAAACTATCTGGGGAATTGTTCACCAATAGAACATGTCAAAGGACACGAGGACATCCCTTAAGAATTGAAGAAAAAAGGTTTAGGCTTTAAGCTCGGAAAGGGTTTTTCACTGTGAGAACGGTAAAGCTATGGAACTGTCTTCCAGTGGATGTTGTTATGGCAGGTTCATTGGTCAGTTTAAAAAAAAATCTGGATGAGTTTCTGCAAACAAGGAATGTTGCAAGTTACTGGTATTGATACATAAAGTAGAGTTGATCCAGGGAAATTTCTGATTGCCACTTGGAGTCAGGGAGGAATTTTTTCCCCCTTCATAAATTTGGTGGGGGGGGTTTGCCTTCCTCTGGATCAACAGTTAGGCAGGAAATTATGATATATGCTAGATGGGTTGGACTGGATGGACGTATGTCTTTATTCAACCTCAAATACTATAAACTATACTATAAACTATAAACTAAATCTGTGTGTCATCCTGTGACTAATTTTTCCTTTTCCTGCTTGTGCATAGGAGCCCTCCCATCCTCCAACCCTCCAGATCTCTTCATGGCTGGCTTATCCCCTACCATTAAAAGCTTTTTCCATAGTATAGGGTACACCAGCCCATCCCCAACTGCCGTGTTAGTTTTGTAAAACAATCCCCAGAAACAGACTAACCCGACCTTGTTCCCTTTTATCTCTGCATATATGGCAGCAGCATATGTGATTAGCAGAATTCCCATACAGTAATAGCCATACTGGATTTGGCTATTACTGTACAGGGGACTACTGTATGGGAATTCTGCTGTCCATTTAAAGAGCAACTAAAGCCTCAAAACAATACAGAATCAGAAGGCAATCTTTTTAACAATAGATACCATCCTCCTGATTCTGTATTGTTTTGAGGCATTAGTTGCCCTTTAAATGGACAGTAATCCCATACATTAACCCCCAATTACTTGGCACTCCAGATGTTTGGAAACTACAACTCCCACCATGCTTTAGTTGACAGTACAGTGTTACCTTACTTGGGCAGTCTACAATCCAGGTAAGTTCACATACCTCATTGTGCAATCCGGCTGCTGCTCGCTTTGTATCTGCCGCTTGACGTCACTACTCGGTTCTAGGAGGTGAGACAGGCGTGAGTAAGGTTGTCAGCCGACAAATACAGAGGAAGCGGCAGCCGGATTGCACACTAAGATAAGTGACCCGAGTATAAGCCGAGGTTCGGTTTTCAGGCTATTTTTAAAGCCTGAAAACCTTGGCTTATACTTGTATATACGGTACTTGATACAGTCTTCATAAGTGACTTATGTACAAGGCTGTTGGGCTTGGGTGACATTTGTACATGGATGGAAAATTGGTTGATGAATCCAATTCATATAGTAGTTGTTAATGGGGCTTTGATGATATGGACTAAAGGTCTAAGTGGTGTGCCACAGGGTTCTGTGCAGTGTTCTCTCTAAAGGTGTGTGCGCACACATTTCTGCAAGTTAAAAATTGTGTGCACATAAAAATCTTCTGGAATATAAGTTCCTGTGGTATGGCCCACAAAATTTCATTCTGAAATATAAAACATATTTCTGCCAACACAGACAATTTTAAGTTAGAGGGTTCTGTGATGGGGCCACTTCTATTCTAAATCTGTTTATTTGGAAGTAGGTATTGTCAGCAAGTTTTCTGTGTTTGCCGATGACGCAAAAAAAATTTAACTAATAAAAGTTACAGATGGTGTATAATTGTTGCAGGAGTATTTAGATAGAATGTTACATTGAACTACTGAGTGGCAGATGAGATTCAATGTTGATAAATGGAAGGGGACGTATTTTGGGCTTAAAAATTCTTTATACTATAAATGTCTCTGTGTTAATTGAATCTTTGTTGGAAAGGGATCATGGAGTTTTGGTGGATAACAAACTTACTTAAATGTAGCAAGCAGTGTAAGGCGGCAACAGCTAGAGTCAGTATGATAATGTCTTGTATAAAGAGGGGTATGAATTCAAGGGAGAAAATTATTCTCCCTCTTTACAAAACACTGATAAGGCCTCATTTGGAATATGTAGTGCAGTTTTAGAATCGTGTGTACAAAAAGATATCATGGAAATGGAAAGGGTTCAGATTAGGGCAACCAAAGGGGACTAGGGTAACTTTAATATGAATATCAAGATTAAGAGAGAAAAAAGAAAAAGACTCCGCTGTAACATGGAACACTAGGTTCCATGGCACTCAACTATCAATAAACCATAAACAATCTTAATGTGGGCAAAGGAACCATATTCCGTGGTGTCCCACACAGAAAGTGTATTCACACTACTTATCCAAAGATATACATTACTTTATTATTCAAAAAACACATAGCATATTATATTATATTAAACACATAAATAGAACATTATAAATGTATATATAGCACATGCAGTAAATCTAAAAAAACACAACTTTAATATGAAGACAGATTGGATAAATTACTGTACAATTATGCACACATGTGGAAAAAATTTTTTTCACATGGATATGATCACTGTGCATAAATGCATTATTGGCCATACAATAAATTATCTGGGGCATTGTTCACCAATAGAACATGTCAGAGGACAAACAACATCCCTCAAGATGGAAGAAGTCTTCAAATTCGAAAGGGGTTTTTCACTGTGAGAATGTTAAAAATATGGAACTGAATAACATTTTTAGGCAGCAAATATGGGAATTGCTGAGTAATTTGGACTAGATAAACATGTCTTTATTCAACCTCAGGTACTATACATTAAATAGTAACGTAAGTTCAGTCGTGCAGTCAGTAAATAGCTTAAAAGCCCCTGTGCAAGTGTCTCTCGCACTGCCATTGCAACAAAGAGGTTTAATTCCGTTGCGCGTCTCGCTCGGAATACGGCCAAATGGCTCTTGGACACACCTACAAACAATATCAAGTCCTTAAATTAGAAACTAAAGCACACACCAAAAAAAAATAGTTTTAAAACTCACAACACATGCAGACTCACATATCAATAGAAGCATGCTGCTTCCCAATTTAACCTTTCAAAGCAACCTTAAAAGTTTATACTTTCCCTTTAAAGTTATTTTATTTACTCTGAAGACAAATAACTACATCAGTAGGGCAGCACAGTGGTTACCACTGATGTCTTGAAGTCCTTGAATCTGCTTTTTCCTGTGATGAATTACATATTATGGACACTATAGACATGTGGAAACAACGAGCTATAGGTATTTTAAACATTCCAGGATGTGATTGCTATTTTTCTAGGGTGCTAAAAAAAATAGCTGGTAGAAAGATCATAATAACGCTTCTAAATATTGTAATGTTTTTGAAAGTTTAGGGTCTAGATCTTTTCATCAAAGGAGTAGATGAGCATAATATAACCTTTGGTTCAGAAGATTACCTTCTGTATGGGTCCCTTAACTATTATAAAACAAGTTTTAAAAAAGTAGAGAGCTGCTATTGTTTTAAATTGCAAAGATAGGACATTTTAAATGGACAGGAACCAAAGTAAATGCAGGGAGGCACAGGCAAAACAGTTTGCGATCCAAAGTGATTTTAATTGCTGCTAAACAAGGTCATAACATGTTTCAAACGGGCAAGCGTTCTTTTTCAAGTGTTGAGAAACATGTTGTGACCTTGTTAAGCAGCAATTAAAATCACTTTGGATCGCAAACTGTGTTATGCCTGTGCCTCCTTTCATTTACATTGGTTCCTGTTGGATGTTGAAGCACGACGCAGACGTGCTGTAGGCGTTGACACACTTGAATTGTACAGCCACACTGAGCAATTTTTAGTAGTTGGAGATTTTAAATGGACACTTGCAATAAGAGGTGCAAAAGTTTACCTATTCTAATAATTTTCAGCAAGCAATCTGAGTCTCAGCCAAATTACAGATGCGGATGCCAGACTTGTATCATATAGTAACTTTTATTAATCACACATCAACGCATTGTGTCCTGAGAGTGCTTCCAAATCTCTTTTGAGATATATATATATATATCTATATATATATATATATATATATATATATAGTGTTATAGAAAGGACATGGTCATTAAGCCCTCCGATAAGGGGGGCGCTATTGTTGTTTTGGATGTCATGTATTATGAACAAGAGATCATTAAGCAATTATCGGATAGGGATGTGTATAGGGAGGTTTCTGTTGATCCCATGTGGGACATTAAGCGCAAAATGGATGATTTCATCTCTGAAAGATGGAATTATTGCGGAAGATGTGAAAAAATACCTCACAGTGGAACACCCCAGAATTCCGACTTTATATACCCTGCCCAAGGTTCACAAGAACCCTGTCCAACCGCCTGGAAGGCCTATTGTATCAGGTGTAGGTTCCATCTTTACCCCGATGGCCACCATGTTGGACAGGGTTCTTGCCCCATTGGTTCGGGGTATCAGATCGTTCATCCTGGACACCTCTGACTTTTTAAAAAAGGTTAGGGGTGTTGAGGTGGAGAATTGGGAAGAGGTCATATTAGTAACCCTTGATGTGGCATCCTTATATACCTCTATCCCCTATATTCAGGGGATAGAGGCATCTGTGAGGTTGCTCACATTAAGTGGTTTATATGACGAAGACCAAATTCGATTCTTTAGACAATGTCTTGAATTAA
This sequence comes from Hymenochirus boettgeri, assembly GCA_019447015.1. Lineage (NCBI taxonomy): Eukaryota > Metazoa > Chordata > Amphibia > Anura > Pipidae > Hymenochirus > Hymenochirus boettgeri. Next base: position 114,256,528 of record CM033473.1, read on the forward strand.
TATTGCATAACAATTATTTTTCTTTTGGTGGTAGGTTCTACATTCAGCAGAGGGGCACTGCCATGGGATCCAATGCCGCTCCGGCCTATGCCAATGCCTTCATGGTGTGGCTAGAGGATGACTTTGTCTATGTGTCTCCACTATTTAGCAGACATTGTCTGTCGTGGTGGAGATACATAGACGACGTGTTCCTACTATGGCGGGGCGGCATTGGATCCCTGGAGGAGTTCTTTACATTCTTGAATGCCATACATCCAGATATTACATATACTCTGAATTATGATTTTCATACAATTAGTTTTTTGGATGTGAGAGTATCAAAGGATATGGGTATACATACGGAGCTCTATACGAAGGCGACTGATCGAAAACCAGCTGCTTTCGTATAAGAGCTTCCATCCCGGGTATGTTAAAAAAGCGATACCTGTGGGGCAGTTGAAGAGAGTCAATGGGATAGTTTCGGACCCTGAAAAAAGGGAGACCCAGATACAAGCGACTATGCAGAAATTACGAAATAGGGGTTACCCAGAGGGACTGCTCACGACAGCTAGAAAAAAGTGTTTCGAAACAAAACAGGTGGTGACAAAAACTAAAGATAAACGTATTCCGCTGATTATGGATTTTGGGGTGGGCAGTGACAGGATTGGCCAGATTGTGAGGAGACACTGGCATGTCCTTAAGAATGCCTACCCAGAGGTAGAGGAATTTCAAGAGGTCCCGAGGATCTCATATAGAAAAGGTCGTACGGTGGGTCGACTCTTAGTAAGATCTGAATATGTCTCCCCGAAAGAAAAAAGGGTTACTTTTATGGGGAATAAAAAAATGGGGATGTTTCCGTGCCTACGTTGTGCACAGTGTAAATTTGTGCACAAAGGACAGGAATTCACCCACCCCCAGACTGGAGAGGTTTTCACAATGAAATATAGTATGACATGATACTTCCTATGTGGTTTATGTGCTGTGGTGTCCTTGCCAAAAATTGTGTGTGGGGGAAACCACACAACCCCTGAAGTCAAGGATATCACAGCACAGATCCAGTATCAGACAGAGGGACGATAGATTACCGGTCTCAAAACATTACAAGTAGGAGGGCCACAGTGACTCTGACTTGAGATATATGGCACTGGAATTCGTTCCTGTGCCACGGCATGGAGGAGACCGAGTACAGAGATTAACGCAAAGGGAAGTGTGGTGGGTTCACAGGTTGAACTCACTGACACCGCATGGTCTCAGTAGAGACTATGATTTGTTTTTATTTCTGTTAGTGTGTGTATTGGGTATGGAATCAATCCTGCTTTTCCCCTGTAGGCTATGCGGCTGTGGGTTGGGACAAGACAGATATATGGGTAATAGAATTCTATACTGAAGTTATGTAATTGTAAACAGTTATGTGTTGGTTAATTACTGAATGGGTTACAAGTTAATAAGTGATGTAATTTCCTTTCAATCAGTATATAAGGAAGTGGGAGGGTGTTCATACATGGATGCCATTTTTGTATAAGCTTGAGAAAGGAGCATTCAGCTCCGAAACGTTGCTTGTTTGATGTACATGGCACGTTGATACAATAAAGAAATCTTTGCATTGAAGACCTGTGTGCCATATATACTACTGGATATATATATATATATATATATATATATATATATATATATATATATACAAACATAGAAAAGATAATCAATGCACATTCCTAGGCCCCATACAATATCATGTTATCTGCACACTGGCATACTTTATAAACAAAGGGGTTTTTAGTATACATTAGTGTGATCACATGAATGAAAAGCCTTCCAACCACGTCAAGGTAATACCAGTCTGGAAGGTCCTAACGTCTAACCTTTTCAATTTCTTTTACTTCAATTATGATTAGCAAACTTTTGCATTTCTCATTCTTACACACTGGATCCATATAACAGGCTCTCTCCCTTCCCCCTCAGCCCTTTAGCTTTTTAAAATGAGGGAAGAGGCAATTCAGTGCTTTATGTTAAAGGCATAGGACCTCCCATTAAAGGGGCGCGTTGGGGGGCTATTACCACATGGAGGCTTAACCAAGCCTCCCAATAAATACATACAATACAAGAATTGTGGAAGCACTCCAATTAGGCTAATTTACAACTACATTTAGCAGAAGTGCTACTGATCTGGTCAAACATTTATACAAACATAGAAAAGATAATCAATGCACATTCCTAGGCCCCATACAATATCATGTTATCTGCACACTGGCATACTTTATAAACAAAGGAGTTTTTAGTATACATTACTGTGATCACATGAATGAAAAGCCTTCCAACCACGTCAAGGTAACCCCAGTCTGGAAGGTCCTAACGTCTAACCTTTTCAATTTCTTTTATTTCAATTGTGATTAGCAAACTTTTGCATTTCTCATTCTTTCACACTGGATATATATAACAGGCTCTCTCCCTTCCCCCTCAGCCCTTTGGCTTTTTAAAATGAGGGAAGAGGCCATCCAGTGCTTTATATTAAAGGCATAGGACCTCCCATTAAAGGGGCGTGTTGAAGAACAAGTAGCAGGGTGCACATGTCTATGGGATTTCTCCCGTTGCTGGATCCTGTATAATAGAAAAAAAAGACAAACAGACACAGCACTTTCTTCATGCATATATTGTTAATAAGGAATAATTACATCACATAAGCAGCATGGCCCCACAAATGCAGTTTCAGGGCTTACCAATGTCCCTTCATCAGTCAAGGGTCTCCTGCAAATACAGAGAACACATGACTGTCCATGGTTGCTATTTATCTGTTTCATACAGGAAATTATGTTATCTCAGTCAGGATGAGTCCCTGTAACATGTATAATAAACATCACTAGCCTCAAATATACATAGTGATCCCTTCATATATAGTATAGTATCTGAGGTTGAATAAAGACATGAGACCATCCAGTTCAACCCATCTAGCAATATCCTGATTTCCTGAGAGAATAGCATTTTCCTCCCTTGAATCCATACCTCTCTTTATACAAGACAATACCATGCTGGCTCGGGCTGTTGCCACCTGGCATTACTTGCTTCCTTTAAGTTTGTTATCCACCAAAACTCCAAGATCCCTTTCCAACAGGGATTCACTTAACATAGAGCCATTTATAGTATAAGCAGCACAAGGATTTTTAAGTCCAAAATGCATCACCTTAAATTTATAAACATTGAATCTCATCTACCACTTAGCAGCCCAATGTGACAATCTATCTAGATCCCCCTGCATCAATTGAACATCCTGTAAAGTTTTTAATGGTCGACAAAGTTTTGTGTCGTCAGCAAACACAGAACTTGCTGACAATACCCACTTCCAAATCATTAATAAATAGAAGTGGCTGTAACACAGAACCCTGTGGCACACAACTTGGCACTTTAGTCCATAATAATGAAGCCCCATTAACAACTTCTCTCTACATCCTATTCATTAACCAATTTTTTATTCATGTACAAATGTGCCTCCCCAGACCAACAGACCTTAGCTCATTTATTAGTCGCCTGTTGGGGACTGTATCAATGACTGTATCAAATGCCTTTGCAAAATCCAAGTTTACTACATCTACTGCTATGCCAGAGTCTAAATTTCTACTTACTTCCTCATAAAAGCCAAACAAGTTAATTTGACAAGATCTATTCCTCCTATCCATGCTGCTTGCTAGTTATAATGTCAGTCCTTGAAACATACTCTGGAATATGTTCCCTTATTAAACTTTTCAGTATCTTCCCCACCACTGAAGTTAAACTTACAGGCCTGTAATTACCCGGCTGTGAACGACTACCCTTTTAGAATATTGGAATAACATCAGCCCTTTTCCAATCCAGAGGCACACAGACATGAGGGATCTGCAAAAATAAGAAACAATGGCCTAGATAAAACTGAACTTAGCTCCCTAAGGTCCCGATGATGTGTTTTATCCGTTCCAGGAGATTTATTAATATTAATCTTATTTAGTTGTTTCTGTACCATATCCTCGGTTAACCAGACCGCACTTGCATCTTTTATACCATTATTGCTACAATACTTTATTATATCTGTACTTGGATCTTCTGTAGTGTATACAGAGGAGAAAAAAAATATTTAAAGGACAAGTCCACCCCAAAACTAAAATTTTAAATGTTATTGGCCATGATTCTAGCTTTAAAACAAGCCATCGCCCATCAAAATCCGTTCAGCCAATTTGAAGATACATACGTTTTTCCAACACGCTTTTTGCAGACCAGGAGCAGCTCACTGTAATCGGATGTCACCTTTCCTGTGACTTTTCCGTGCCTTCAGCCTCCCTTGGCGCCACTATTTCTTCCTTTCCATTTGCCTCTTAACATCAGAATTCAGCCACATGGGCGCAGATTTTTTTTTTTACATTTATTTACCAAGGGTATAAATTTAGATGTGAAAAGGATTAAAATCCCCTTAAACACAGTCCACTTCTGTTCAGTACCTTTAAAGGGCATGTCCACCCCTTTAGAAAACTTTTGATATGCGGTAGGGCATGCTCCCCCAGCCCCAACCGCATTAATATTATTGTTAGAAAGTCCCCCGATCCTTACTTACCTTCCCTCTTTCCTCCGCAGCACTGTTCTGGCCCTCTGCATGGAATTGCAAGCAGGGGGCGGGACCGGCAGCCGTGTCCGTGATTGGCTGAGAGGCAGCCAATCACGGTCGCGGCTACCGGGAGTTCTGAACAGCGGAGGAGAGAGGGAAGGTAAGTAAAGATTGGGAGACTTTTTTGCAATAATATTAATGAGACTGGGGCTGGGGGAGCATGCACTACCGCATACCCAAAGGTTTTGACGTTATGGGGAGGGAGAGAAAAACGAGAGGGAGGGGGAGGGAAGGGGGAGGGCTGCACTGAGCATGCCTCAAACCTTGACGAGGTTGAGGCACAGCATGAGTCACACACTGCTTCTACACAGCAGTTTTTTTACCAAATTCAACATAGCTCCTTTTCCAGTAGGAACTTCAACCACCTGTGAGAGAAAATTAATCTGCAGCAAATTCAGGAACTCATCGCCCTTTTCTGTATTGGCAGTTCCACTCCACCAATCAATGTCAGGGTAATTAAAGTCCCCCATAATGAGCACAATCCCCAAACTTGCATCCCTTGCCAACTGCATATGAAGCTGACTCACTTCCTCCCTGCCAGCATTTGGCGGCTTATAGCAGACACCAACAATGACATTACCCCCATTCCTGTTGCCTAATTCCACCCATATTGCCTCTGCTTTAACATCCATATAACCAGTTATCTCTTTTTTAAAATTTGGCTTCAATTCTTTTTTAACATAAACACATACTCCTCCCCCTTTCCTTTTTCTCTGTCCTGCCTGAACAAGGCGTATCCTTCTAAATTTACAGCCCAGATGTGAGAACTGTTCAACCACATTTCTGCTATACCTATTACATAATACTTTTCATTCAACACCATTATCTCCAATTCACCCATTTTGTCAGCCAAGCTTCTCGCATTTGCAAACATACATTTTAGATTATGATCCTGTAATTTATTCATACACTTTAATACACATGCCTCCCTACCCCCTATGCTAGCCCCATCCCCCTTTCCACCCACCACTGGCCTATCTACAACTTGCTTTCCTCCTGGACTATCTATCCCAGTGAGACTGCTAATATCCCCCCAAACCCAGTTTAAAATCTCCAACTCTCTAGCCATCTTCTCCCCCAAAACAGCTGCACCGCCATCAGTAAGGTGCAACTCCTCCCTACTAAAGAGCCTGTAGCGGACAGCAAAGTCTGCCCAGTTCTCTATAAACCCAAACCCTTCTTTCTTACACCACCCTCTTAGCTACACATTAATACTCCTAAGCTCCCGCTGTCTCCCTAGCATAGCACATGACTGCGGTAGTATTTCTGAAAACACTACCCTGGAGGTCCTTGCTTTTAAGTTGGCCCCTAGCTCTCGGAAATCATATTTAAGGATCTCTGTTACTCCTTTAACTTTGTCTTTGGCACCAATGTGAACCAAGACTGCCAAGCCTAACCCTGCCCCACCCAATAATCTGTCTTACGATCCACCACATGTCAAACCCTAGCACCAGGCAGGCAACACACAGTTTGCCGTGTAGGGTTTTGGCGGCATATTACCCTATCTACCTTCCTTATAATAGAGTCCCCTACCACTACCACCTGCCTTGCATTCCTGATCCTTCGTTCCTCCTCCCTTGTATCAGAGATGGCAGTCCCCTGGGTGCTCAAGGGACTAGCCCCCTCCATACAGGCTAATTCAGAGGTGTCCTCCTCCACTTCATTACCTAAGGTGGCAAATCTGTTGGGATGGACAATCTGGGAAGAAGCCACCCTACCCTTCCGTCCCCCACAACCTCAGCTTCCAAACGGGCAACCACTCACACCTGACACAGACATAGGTCCCCTGGAATGTCTGCTCCAGGTTCCTATACGTGTGGCAGGATGCACATTACATGGTACCGACAAAACTGTCCCTTCTAATACACAATACCAGCACAGTGACACACCAACCTTGTTTTATTGCTCTTCTTGTTTCAATGTCCTTTTTTTTCTATGTCCTTTAGAACAAGGGACTTTGTAAACGTTCCACTCTAGTTCGTTTCCACTCACAGAAAACTTTTTAGTTAGGTCCAAACCATAGGTCCAACCAATGTTAATCCTATTTAACTAATTGGCCCCAGCCCCCACAGCAATTATAGCAAGAGCCAGGAAGAGAGGGAAAAAGCAAAACACTTGTTAAAACTTTCACAACCTGTTTGTGATTACAACAGGTGCAACACTAGAATATAGAAGCCCAGTGCACCCCTTTAAATGCAAGAAAGAAAGATTAATCTGCTTACTGCATACACAGTCCTTAACACAGCACACTATCGGCACAAACAACATGGTCTACATCAAGTCATTGTATTTGGAAACACCACACAAAGGGTTCATCAATACTCCTGAGCGATCATTGTACACAAGAGAGGCAAGGATATATGGCTAACCTCTTATTGCCTGTTAGAGTTTGTTCCGTTCTAAGCGGAATCTGGTTATCCGCATTTATTAACATGTTATAAAACGAACCTGTATGAGGTAAGGGGTAGATATTTAAAATTTTATACATCGGGGTACGTCCTCTGAAGTATCCGCCAATGTTTCTTTAATATTTTGTTGATTGCCCCACTAGCATTAGAATATTGGGTTACAAATGTAATATTTTTAACTCTGGGTTTCTGCCTACTTTGTAAAAATTAATTAATTAATTTGTTAAAAATTACTGTTTCTTTATCCACACTGAGTGTACTGAATATTTTCATACATATTGTTCAATTCAGTGTGAAAGGATGTCAGGGTTCGAATGGTTTGACCCGCCATATGAGGAACACATCATCCACACAGTGGTGGGTGAAGAATTCACTCACATGAATGTGCTCCTCTTCAAGCCAAATCATAAATGAATTGGCATATGATGGGGTGACATTCGAACCCATAGCAGTACAGTGCAACTGCAAATCTGAAATAATTATGATGAAGTACGATTTCTAGTAACCTCAAAAAAAAAGTTTATTTGTTCATCGGTGTACCCCTGGTAACCCATCAGAAGTCTCTCACATGCCCTAACCCCCTCCACATAAGGTATGGTGGTGTAAAGACTAGAGACATCCAGCGTGGCCAGAAGTATATGTGATGTAGGTCCAATTACAATGCCTTTCAGTTTCTGTAAAAATCTTGAAGATATGATCTAGTCTTCTGAACCAGAGGCATATAGGCAAGGGGTACAAAGATGGAAACTATGGTTTCTCTAATTTTAAGAAAGAAAACAAAAACCATTAGTAATTACATCCTAATTGAACATCTGCTGTAGTAAGGTGTGAATGGTTTTCTGAATATCATGAACTGGGTCATATGACAATTTCTGGTAAACTTTTGAGTTAGCAAGTTGGCGTTGTATTTCCCCTGGTAGAAGGTGAAGTCCATAACAACGATGGCTCTAACCTTGTCCAAGGGGTTTTATAATTATATAATTGTGTTTTCCCAGTCCAACAATAATAGTTTCTCCTTTGTGAGATAAGAGCGTACAACCATGTTTTCCCATTTCTCAATGTGTCCACCGATCTCCTTTTTTGTGTCAATGTAAAGTTCTACTGGGGCTAGGTAGGTGGAATAAATTTGCTTTTGTTTTGAAACCCCAGATCCTTACAGGACAGTACATTCACTTCAGCTGTTATGCTAGGGGGTGAGTTATGTATAAAGTGTGCCTTTAACCTTATTCAACTGAAGCACTGGTACAAGTCTATGTCTAATTGTAATGATATAACATAAGCTGCGAGGCACAGGACAAAGGTACACAGCGATATACTCCTAAGTAGGTACTGGTGCAAACAGACAAGCTATCTAATCATAATAAAGAAAGAAAAAAGAGAATGCTGCACACAGAGTTAGCAGTGAAATATATATACAGGCCCTTTATTGAAATACAGACATTATAAATAGGGGCAAGATGCCAGAATAACACATTTAAAAACAATTAAAACCATATATACAACTTTCAAATGTACCCTTGACTCTAAAGTGTATAGCTAGTGCAGGCAGCCCACAGTCTGGGTCAAAAAGTGCAAACTACTATCGTACAAATACATGAGTCATAAAGATGTAGTATAATTATACAATACCAGACCAGTCCGTGTCACAAAGTCAATGCACTGGGGGGGGTCCATGTGGGCAGCACAACAATCTGAACCAGGGTGTCTTTATTATGATATGCCTAATTGTAATGTATCTATCTTCTCTTGGGGACACATGTTCACTCCTAAGTAGGGTCACCTCCTTGTCGGATAAGCATGTTTTAGATAAAACCTGTTAATCCCTCATCACCTCTGGTTGTCCTGGTTCTTTCTGCCGAACTGGCGAGTTACTGCCCTGACCAACATGGGTGGTGCTTCCTCCCGCCCCTACTGGGCAGGTTCCGTCGTCTCCCCTCTGAAAAAAAGAAGAAGAACCGGAGCCTCTAAGTTGGTCACCACCTGGTGTTGCTATTTGCCAGGTGTCCTTGCTTGCCTGTAGCTCCTTCTCCGGTCAGCGTTGGCGTGTAGATGTGCGCAGTGACATCAAACGTATGCATCTGCTCCCAGGATTGGTCCAGTCGTAGACTTGTCCATTCTCGTAATCAAGTGCATCGCGCAAGAACTTTAAACACTTCTGTGTTTCCTTCTCCTTAACTTTGTTTAAAGAGGTAAGTTCCTCCATGGTAACAGACTCACGTAGATCCTTTTCGACTCTTTCCATCTCAGTAGTAACTTGTAAAAATTCACGGCTGATAAATTCAATGTTCAGTGTCGTCAGGTCTAGTGAACATTTATTTAATATGGCACTATAACTGTTTCTGAACTCCTCATTGTGGATGAATAATGTAGGGAGTAAATGTATGCACAATCCCCTGGGAATTCTTTCTGATATATTAAGCCGATGTTAATCCATACAGATCTAAGTCAATCTTTCGTCTGTGGAGTGTTTCCAATTTCCGTTTGGATGACGTCATCACAGGTACATTCAAAAATTCTTGTGATCCCGATAATTTCTTGATGATTGCGTATCAGCTTGGGTATAAGAGAAAACAGAACTCATCTTAGCTACACGTGGGGGTGCTCATAGTACAGTTAAAAAAATTTTTTTTTGCTTGTTTGACTCAGCACTTCCCCTCACTCAGGTGTAGAAAAATAGTGCACAAAGTGCACATGTCTATAGGATCACCCCCATTACTGGATCCTGTATAATAGAGAAAAAGACATCACATAAGCAGCATGGCCCCACAATATATATAAAAATCAAGAACAAACAAAGGCATAAAGTTAAAACTTTACATTTATTCATTAAGACCCCTTGGTGCCAAGGTATCTAACAAATGGATCCACCTTTTGAAGGATTACTTTATCATGGTCCATGTTAGCCATGATCTCTATTTTAGTTAATCCATCAAACACCATACACATACAAGGGATGCTAATGGATGGGCCAAATCTTTAAAATGGCGTGCCTGATAAGTCACCATATTTGGTGTTTGAAGTGGTGGGGTTCTTGTCACTTCAAGCTTGTCCCATAAAAGAGTGATGATTCGCCATACGTTCTTTAAATGAAGTTTTAGTTTTTCCTATGTAGTATAATCCACATGAACACACTATACAATAAATGATAAATCTGCTCTCACAGGAAAATCTGTGCTTAATACGAATCCTTCTTCCATTGTGCAGATGGGAAAAATCTTTTCCGGTTATCATTGATAACCGGAAAAAATTGATAACAAGTAATGCAATTAGAGCATCGATAACAGCTCAATTTTTAGGTACCATCCCCTCCCCACTCGACAAACAGGTAATGTTCCCAAATATATATATACATACATACATACATCTCTCAGCAGCACACCAGCTCCCTCTAACTCACCAGGGTGCAATCTGATATACAGGAATATAAGAAAACAAAAACGGAGTACACAATTGGACTTTTGGAATCCAATAGTCTAATAGCTATGGATGTAAGGGAAGGGCAGATAATTCACTTGCATGTTCAAACCCTTGGGTAGGAAGCGCTAAAGCTTGACCGTGGGCTTTTAATGTCAGGAAAATGTCTTTATTCCAGGATGTATGAAAACTAAAATTTCCAGAATTCTGTGCAGTCAGGGAGTGCTGGGAGTTGTAGTTTTTAAACATGTGAAAAGTTTATTAAGAAGAAACTAACTGCAAAACAGAGAATGCTGGGATTTGTAGTTTTCAAACATGTGAAAGGTTACAAGCTTAGGTTGTATTAGATCTAGACAGATGCCTTTAGCTACAGGATATTAAGAAAAAACTTACTGCAAACAGAATGCTGGGATTTGTAGTTTTCAAACATGTGAAAGGTCACAAGCTTAGGCTGTATTAGATCTAGAAAGATGCATTTATCTACAGGATATTAAGAAAAAACTTACTGCAAACAGAAAGTGAAAGGTTAAAGTTAAACACCCCTGCTCTATATCATTAGGCTGTATTATATCTAGACACATGCATTTGCCATATAAATAAGGCTATAAATAAGATACTTGGCATGTCCCCACCCATTTTTTTAAGTGAGAAATATGTGTTTATATGTTAAATTATTAGGGCAATGCTTTTATAATAACATGATTCTATGAGATACCTTTTGTTATAAGAAGGCTCTGTTTCATTTTATACTCTGTGGAGAGCTTTTAGCTACTCTATCCACATCTCTCCCTAACATATATATTCAATCAGTATTTTGTGCTACCAAGTCCTAACCCCATAGTGACTGTAAATCTGGAACTTGTGGTAATTACTAATAAGTATGAACCTATGTTAATTAGGATACTGTATAGGATTTAAGGTTGCCATACATATATATCTGATTTTACTTACCCAACCAAGCGCTCCTGCGATATTAGATCGATCCTGCCAGAACGGCCTTTCCCATTCTTCTATGCCACTGACAGGCGTTTCTGGCAGGATTGGTCTAATATCACAGGAGCGCTCAGTCAGGAAAGTAAAATCTGATATATGTATGGGCTGCTTTTGATTGCCCAAAGGTGCTGTTTAGATTGCCTGGGTCTGTTCTCAGTCCTGCAGGTTTATTCCACATAGACCCTCTATATTCTAGCTGGCAGGTAGTATAGGTAAGGGAGAATATAAGTGTGTGTTTATTCATTTAATATGATGCGATTGCTTTGGTTTTTTTCAGGACCTTCAGACTAATTTTATTAGGGTTCCCCTGGATGATTCCCGGTGGTTCCTGTGAGCACTGCATCTACACGTAGCAAAACATACCCACATAATTTCCAGTGTGCACCAGTATATATATATATCTATATCAGAGAGATTTAAGTAGCACTCACGTAACCCATCGATAAACTGCCCGGGTGCTGCGTCCAACATTGAATACACAAAAGTTACAAACTTCGGAAGCACTCCAGGGACTTGTAACAAAACTCCAACCTTTATTAAACACACATCAACGCAATTCAACCGCCAGCCGCGGCCGTCATCAGGATCTATGCCGGCCGCGACTGGCGTTGAAACGTGTTGTGTGTGTGTAATAAAGTTGGAGTTTTGTTACAAGTCCCTGGAGTGCTTCCGAAGTTTGTAACTTATATATATTATATATATTATTATATATATATATTATATATATCTTACATCACTCCTCCTCTGTCAGTTTCCAATTTGGGACTCCAGCTGTATTCTTCCCCATAAGCATCCATCTCAAAAAGGGCAGCACTCAAGTATATCTTGCTTCAATAACTTTTTATTAGAATTTCATCCAACATACATCCATCCATATGACGTTTCGAGAGCCTCTGCTCCCTTCATCAGATAAGACAAAAAAAGATATATGTTGAGCATCACTAACATCCATTTTTAAACATGCAAACAGAAGTGACAGAAGTAACATCATACCATATCAACTAAAAGTTGAAAATTGTAACGTATTAGCCATTGATGAAAGTGAAGACATCTTGGATATAAAATAATACCTTTTATAGGCTAACTAAAATTATTGAAAATGCAAACTTTAGAAGCACTTGGGCTTTTTTCTCAGGCATGATACAATCATACCACTAATTAGGTAACCTGTGTATGTAAACACAGACCCCCTTTATACCTAAACATATATACAACATCCTCATACACCATTAACAAGTGACTAAGCATTTAGGAGAAAAAAGATCAGCTGATATCTATAGGAACAAATAAAGGTCATAGTCCCTATTGAGGCCATGTTGGGCCAAATTATTCAATTTATTGAAGCACCGCACCTCCCTTTGTTTAAGTTTAAGCTCTCTATCGCCCCCACGCTGTGGCATCTAAACCATCTCTAAAACCATGAACTTTAGTTCGTACTCGCATTGAAGACATGGGAACATACCCATACTTTTAGGACCTAAAAAAGTGGTCACCTAAAAAAGGGCTTAACTGATCGAAAATGGGATTGTACCAAATAATTTCCTATAGTATGTCCCCTCCTGTATGATATCAAAGGAGGGGCTAAAAACTCAGGAATTTCTGGGTAAGCCCGTTGTACAATATGCCAATGTTTTGGGTAGATCTAGGTTTAGTCTGTTCTCTTTGTAGACTCCTATCAACTGCTGTTTCAAGCACATGATTAGGATATCCCCTATTGATGAATTTACAATACATCTTTTGCATCTGTGCTTTCCTTTTTTCGGGATCACTGACTATTCTTTACTCTAGTAAATTGACTAACATATACTGTATATTATATTTATATCTTCATAGGAAATTGCATAGAATTTTCAGGAGCTACCAATGAGGTAGGATATTATATATAGGAAAGGTGTATATATGTGTACTATCTCACTATTACCATTTAAATGAGCATCAATACATATATACATATAAAGTATAGCACTGACTTATATAAGGGAAAAGACAAAATATACAACTTTTACAAAATACATAAACTTACTTACAGAGCTGAGATTCCTGTTTTAATATGGTATAGTCAAAATGGGAGGTTTAACCACATCTCTGTCACTGCTAAGGGGTCTCCATGTGGATACTGAAAGGAAGTGGTAATGTCAGTATCCAATGATGTGTTGTTTGTAAAACATGTGACAATCTTAGCCTACCACAAATAAACATTCTGTATGATACACAGGAAGTGATGTGTATGTAGGAAAAATTATATAAAGGATGATACTTTGCATGCCCCTGCCCATTTCTCTAGGAAAGCTGGGAGTGAGAAATACATGTTTATATGTTAGATTATTAGGGAGATGCTATTATAATAACCTGAGGCTGTGAGGTACCTTCTGTTATAACAAGACTCTATTTCATTTTATACTCTGGGGAGCTTTTAGCTCCTTTAACCCCACCTTACATTAACATAAAGCTAATCAGTATCCTGTGCTCCCAAGTCCTAACTCCATAGCAACTGTAAATCTGGTACATGCTGTGGTAAATACTGTTAAGTATGAACCTAGTATGTTAATCTGGATCCTGTATAGGGTCTCAGGTTGCACAATGGTGCTGTTTAGTTTGAATTGCACATTGTTGCAGAATTGCCTGGGTCTGTTCTCACACCTGCATGTTAATTCCAGTCCCTCTGGATACTTGCTGGCAGGCAGGTGGAATAGGAAAGGGAGGACAAGTTTGGTATGGTTCACAGCTTCTACTGCCTAAAGTGATCTTTATCATCCTTCCCTAGTCCAATGGTGTAAAAGCTATGGATGTAAGGGAAGGGCAGAGAGATCACTTGCATGTTTGAGCCCTTAGGTAAGAAATACTAAAGCACGACAGTGGGCTTTTAATGTCTGTAAGTCAAAAAAAATGGCTTTATTCCAGATAGATGAAAAATTAATTTTCCAGCGTTCTGTGCAGCCAGGGAATGATAGGAGTTGTAGTTTTTAAACATGTTAAAAGTCCAACACCCATGCTCTATATCATTAGGCTGTATTTCATCTGTATACATTCATTAACCTAAGAAACATACTGCTAACAGAGTGCTGGGAGTTGTAGTTTTCAAACATGGGAAAGGACCCAAGTTTAACACCCCTACTCTATACTATTAGGTTGTATTGCATCTGGACACATACATTAGCTACAGGCTATAAATGAGATACTTTGCATGTTTTCCCATTTCTCTAGAAAAGCTGGGATAGAGAAATATGTAAAATAATTTATATGTTTTATATTTTAGATTAGGGCAATGCTTTTATAATAACATGAGGCTGTGAGGTACCATCTATTATAAGAAGGCTCTATATCATTTTATACTCTGTGGGGAGCTTTTTGCTCCTTTAACCCCACCTCACCTTACCATATAAAGCTAATCAGTATCCTGTGTTCCCCATTCCTAATATAAGAAGCTATAACTGTGGAACTTGCTGTGGTGAATATTAATTAGTATGAACATACCATGTTTATCTCTTTAGGGTCCCAGGTCACTGTATTAGCACAAAGCAAATTCTAAACACTCGCACATAATTTCCATTGTGCACCAACAGGCACACTTGCTATATATATATATATATATATATATAAAAATATATTTATATGTGTGTGTGTGCGCTTTGCTATTCTATATTCATGTAACTAAGTGCAGAGCAATAAGAGATTCTGCATTTACTTAATCCTCCTATTTTATCTCTTCTTCCAACATTTAAATCTCATTGTTATTCATTCTGCTAGTGAACTGGAAGGATCTATCACTTTGCTAATTGCTCCTTTCAGGTAATGAAATCCAGAAATCCAATTGCTGTCTGTTTAAATACCACACAATCTACAGTTTAACTTCTGCCAAAGCTGCATCAGCATACCACCAGGAAATATGTAATTTTTATTTATAACTAAAACATATTTCTAAGCTCAAGACAGAAGGACTGTATATTTATATGATACTAATTGATTTCATACCTTTTAATTTTTTTTTTTTTTTTTAAATCCTCAAATGATGTAACATAGGTGTTCATAAAATATATTTAATAATAAACCAGCAGAAGGTGGTGTGGGTTTTTTTCTGGTGTGTTTTAAACTGCATGTTCTCTCCCAGGAAAATCTGACAATGAAATGTATTCACCCTGTGATAGAGCACCAGGTGTCTTTATTACAGTACCTTTAAATAACTAATGGTAAGGGAGAGAGTGGAAACTAGACTTATATAAATAATACAACATTGTTTCATTCAGTTTTATATGTAAATAACCTAAATGTAAAATGTCCCAAGCACACTTTTGGGAATATGGAGTTAGCCTTTTTACCACAAGATGGCTCTATGTGTAAAACTCCTGGGATTACCTGTCGTGAAACAAGTAGTCTGGCTCCACATTGTCTAAGCCAGTTTAAAGGGTGTCTCCACTGAAAAAAACTACATTGCCTTTAATAGTAGTTTATATTAATAGTAACACATACCTGGTATATCAGCTTAATCTGTGACATAGTTTTGGAGATGCTGCTTCTGCTCCCTGAACACTGTATAGGCGTCTGAACCAGCTCTTTCTCGCACCCGCCTGCCTCTAATCCAGCCGACACGCGTGCACCCCCTGTACTGCAGAAAGTCCCTTACTCAGTCGGGACAGGCTACCCTCGCTTCAGCTGCCGACAGCCAATGGGAACATACGTGCCCCGTTCCCATGGCTACAAGAACTAAATGCGCTCGCTTGTGCTGCCTAATGAAGCTCGTTTTTATTTATTAGGGACAGAGTCTGTGCACAGCCAAAGTTTTATTATAACTTATTTCCTTTGTCCTCTTGCACAAGTTAGTCTGTATTTGCATATATATATATAATTTATATAATTTTAAAGGAACATGTTAAACAATAAATAGATAAAAAATAGAATAATTCATCAAAAACTTGTGTTATGTTTATATTGGTAATGTAATTACAATATTCTTTTATATTTATATATAGTTTTTTTTCTGGTCCTTGATAGTGCAAACATGGTATAAATGACAGTGTATGTATATGTGTATGCTTGCACATAAATTATAATAAATATTAGTTTTATATATATATTATTAAAAATAATTTAATCTTATTAATTTATTATACACTATGTTCATTTCTTTTTTTTTAATATATATATTTTAATACTTTGTGTACACATTGTATATGACGGTGTATATATAGAATCAAGATTGCACATATAGTTCATTTATATTGATTGAGAAAACAATTTTTATTTTAATATTTATAAATTAAGCAGTAATGAATTGTATAAATTAAGCCACATGAATTTTTATTAAATCATTGTGTGTATTTTTTAATGCTTGAGCAAACTTGTTTGTGCATGTTTGTTTCGGTCTTTTATTTGTGTGTGTGTATATGATTGTATTTTTGTGTGTGTGTGTTTTTTATGACAGTTTATATCATTAATTATTATGTTGTGTATCTTCATTAGTGATTTTTTTCAAATATTCTAATATATTAGATATGTGCTACCTATGTTTTAGGTTGGGTACACACAAGAGGACTGTTTCCCCTGACCGAGCATTCGCTATGAGCGCTCGGCCAGGACAAATGTCTGCCAGTCACAGCAATAGTGGACGCGGATGTCAGTTTGTGTGTCCAGTCGTGCAGGAACCGCATGATCGCCCATGATTATGTGACACGTCCGATCGCCCATTCGTCCGATCTAATATTGGTTGCAGCTGTGGATGAAAGCACGGATTTTTCATAAGTATTGGTCAATTGGGCTGAAAAATCTGGCTGTGTGTACCCAACCTTAAACATACAATTTGGGTAGGCTACCAAGATTTGTCTATATAAAAGTTAATAAAACACACACACATGTATTCATAAGCCCACAGAGGCAAACACACACACTCCATTAGCCACACACAAAAGAAAGCAGTCACATGAACAGTATAGGTGAGAACAACATTTATTTTTAATTAGAAATCTCTCTCCCTGCTTCCCATCTCCCAGCCACTGAAAGATACATAAAGTAGCATGGCAGGGACACCTGTTTACCTCTCTGCCAGCACTATCTGTTTTACTACAGATCTGACCATGCAGGAGAGGATTTGTTTACATAACACAACACAAGGTCAAGTGGGCGGAGCCAAAACACATGTTAATAGCCTCATTTAGTAATCATCTGACATCCTCATCAGCACAGCTAAGGACACCCCCCCAAACCAAGTGGAAGTTCTGGGGGCTGCTGCAAAGGTAGGGAATGGGTTTTTTTTTTCAAAAGAAAGGCAGGAAAAGGCTTCTGGGGATGGGTACTACCTTATAATGAAAAAAAAAAAAATGTTTATTTTGGTGAATGGACATACCCTTTAAGAGTTAATTGCTGATTGGTCTGCTGTTTAATACTCCTGATGATTGGCTGTGGGTTTAAGGGTGCACATTTTCAGTCCAAGGGGAATATTAAAATAAATAGAGCAGCTTTATCCCGCATGGGAAGGTACAAACACAAGGCTCAGGCTAAGACAAAGAGCTAGGATAGATGTTAAGGCAGTATCCTGTAGCTAAGAGCTGATTAAAACGATCCTGCCTCTTAGCTTGTGAGCAAGGGATACAGGACACAAGTCTGAAGGAGAAAGCAGACTAGGACTTGCCAAAAGGAAAGGCTGAGCAAGAGAACAGGTAGGACAAGTTTAGACAGCCTCACAACTCAGAGCAGTAAAATACTATCATATCTCTTAGCTTAAGAGCAAATGATCCAGAAGGCAAGGAGGAAGCAGACCAGGAAACTCAAGCAGCAGAAACCCAGCAGATTGGACCACTAGGATCCCAGAGATCCTAGCATCCCAAGGACAGTGTTTGCTTGCTAGGATAAGGTTTTGCATGATAATGGTTTGTTATAATAAAGCAAAAGAGGTTGTGTTGCCCAGTTTGCCTTATTTCCCACAATCTCACACAGGGTGTCATGTGACACACCTCAATCATGTTTATAACAAAACATGATTATATGTCACAAGCTAGTTACATATGGAGGAGGAAGGCATTACAGTCCTCATTTCATTGTGACTTTACATATTACCATATTCATCCTTCTATTACCCTACATAACATTCCATAATTTATGAAAAGCTATGTTCACCCACTTACAGTATTTAGGCATAAATGCAGTATATCCATGTCTGACGCCATACTATTCTAGCAACCCGCTTTACCCATTTAAACCTTAAGATTCAATGCTACATAAACATCCTATATCTCATTCTAAAATATGAACTGATTCTAAGCATAGCAAGAATATACTATATTACATTCTTAAAAATCCTTTAGATAATGCACATTGCCCCTAATGTAAATCTGATGTAAATAGCGACCACCAGTCTATGATTGCTATCTGTATATTCTGTAAATGCTTTTGTATGAATAATTCAATAGTGCTGTTAGGCTTTATGTCTATGGCTAGCTTTACAGTGTACTGATATAAAAATTTGGAAGGACATTTAATAATTACCAAATTACTTGGCTTTAGATTGTATATTGATCGTATAATATTTTGTAGTGTCACTGCATAAATCAGACCATTTTTTTCTGGTTTAAGTCTAAAGCTTAACACGGGGTTATATTTCTGACCAACTGATAATTTTGTTTTTTTGGTAGGCCATAAATATCAGCTGTACTTTTTTGGCTGCCCCAGATGATTTTGGTTGTTCTTTCGTCCAAATCGCTGTAAATTATGGCAACCTATGCTATGTCGGATCGGGTCTATAGCACCGGTTGGCCGGGTCAAAATATCTCTCCTTCTGTCCCTAGCCAGTAGAAATATATATTTAACTGATGTTTTTAGGTTACCAGTCCTCTTTCATAATAATTTCATAATGACCATGCACCATCTTAATACCTTATTTAAATTATAATTCTGGGTGTTTTATTGCTTTTAAATTGGTTTTATTTAATGTATGTATTTTAAATTACGGAATGGAAAATAGAATTAAGATTGAGTAAAGTCCTGGTAGCCAGTGATAAAGCGCCATGTTCTGATTATGCAGGACGTGTTGAATGTTGTTTACTACTTTGTCTGAGTATACTCTGGAGGATTTGTCCTGTGTTATATTTTACTCGTAGCCTTATCACGGTTTTCCAACCATAATATCTTAGAATTTGGTTACGGTTTGCTGAACGTAAAATAAGAAGCTTGAGCACATGTGCAGTTTTGTTTTTCTGAATACTTATTATAAACGTGTAATCCTTTTTATATATTTCATGTTGAAAAGACAAGAGATACATTTCAATGTCATTTTTAACAATTTAAGTTTAAAATTCAGAAAAACATTTCTGGTATTTTTATGTTCGGATGAGTGATTTCTTATGCGCTATGAACAAGCTGTAAGCCTAGGAGCTGTCTGTCTTAAACAGGCATGTAGCCACTGTGGGGAACAGAGATAATATTAAACATGTAATGAGTTAGCAATAAAGAAAAATTGTTTGTACTGAATGGAAGAAAATGACAGGGAGAATTGATTGTTTAATAAGAGAGCACTTTTTTAAAAGGCAAATTAGGAAATTTGACTAGAAGTGGAAATGTTGAACATGCGAGAGCCACCTGCTCTGCTGTTTTGGAAGATCCTACATGACAGGTATTGTTAATATCCATACCTGTAGTACTTGTGATCCAATGCTTTGGAACATTTAGCCCAAAACATTGGCTTTTGGAATATTTGCCTTCAAAACATTGGTCTTTAGTTATCTTGGTTACATTTTTCGATTTCTACATGAAATTTCCTTTTGATTGAATTATACTGCAGGTACTTATACTTACATATTGATGCCTCACTTTATTTTAGCAGGTTTTTATTTTTACTGAGTCCCTTTTGATAGTGACAGTAATCCTAACTGTCTTGTATTGTAAGCAGAGACTGTTTTGCTTTCCACTATGCACGGCAGCTGCTGAATATTTGTTTCTGCCATGCATAGAAATATCATGTGCTAATTAGCATAATCTGCACCGCATATACAAGTATTCAGCCACTGCGCGATGCAATACACATGTATCATGGCTGTCACTAAATTAAAGAAAAATAATGTGTTGAAAAAGAGAGGTACCAATATATACCTATAAGAAATGTAAATTTCTTTTAGTATATAGAATGTATATATAGAAAATTTAAAGGCCCCCAGGAATATATGTTTCCATTTTATGTTGGCAGTATTAACCAACCTTCCATACACTCTAATGGGGATCAGTCTTTTTATGTGCACTAAAAGTGTGCATATGGATTTTAAAAGATCAAACTTGCTAAATCATTTTTAAACTAAATATTTATAAAGTATAGTTATGGTTGCTTGTTTTGGGAATGGTAAGCTGTACAAAGTAACCCATACCCTCCAACAATTAATTCCTCTCTTTTTTTAGGATCATAATGATTTTGTGCAGAAATCCTGCACAGCGCAATGTTTAGTTTGTAGGGGGTGTTGGTGTTAAAGGATGAATTATGTAAAATGATCACATATTTAATATTGTGCAGAAACTTACCCTCCAACATTCACTGTTCAAAAGGTACATTATAGAAACAACATTGTGCAGAGCTGCGGGGGGGAGGGGTGGTAATGAAGTGAACATGATTGTATCACAGCTCTGTGCAATGCATTTCTCACCTTATTAAAGGGAATGATAGAGGGTATTCAGAAATATGCTTCTTTCTGTGACTTTTTTCTGTGACTTTTAAATTTTATGTTTTCTATTGTAACTTGGTCAGACCAACCATTCAATTACATTCAGGGCAGGAATTAATATTCATTGTTTCATTGTTCTGGGTAATGTTTGAACTACACCCCCCAGCAACCCTTAATCGACAGTTACTTAAATGTTACCAAAGTCACTTTCAAGCCTGCAATATATATGTTATGAGAACACTATCAGTGAAAGGTAATAAAAGTTCTTATCGTTAAAAATGGTGCAACCAATCAGATGTTATGTACCATTTGAAATCTGATTGGTTGGGGCAAAATAAGCACCATTTTTAATGATAAGAACTTTTATTACATTTCCTTGCATGTCTGGTAAGAAATGCTGAAAGTGTAGCCCAACAATTACCTAGGGTAATTTTAACCATGCATTGTTGTGGCATTAATTGCTGCACTGAATGATGCAGTTTATAAATCAATTTGTTTGATAATGGATGATGGTAAGTGAAGTTAAACCACCAACCAGAACAATTTCAAAATAGTTACTTAAAGGAACACTAAACACAGACGCGCTGCCCGACCCAGCTCCTACCTTTGTCAGTGCAGGAATAACTGTGAGTGGAGCGGCGGTAAGGTAAGTTCGGCTGTGTCCCCTGGGCATTCTATTATTCACAGGGAGGTGGGAATAAACATTCTCACCTCCCTGTGAATAATAGAAACATATGGAATGTAGTTAAAAATACCAGTTTAGTGTTCCTTTAAGTGATATAAAAATGGCATATCTTAGGGCAGCAATGATTATTTAACAACAGCACATGAATAAAATTATCTTAGTTGATATTAAACTACTAATCCCAGCATCCTTTACAAGAAAAAGTTATTTAAGAAGTAAAAAATTTATTTTTCAGTAAAGAAAAGCTCTCTTATTTGTTGCCTAATGGCTGAACTACAGGTCCCATCATCCTTTACCACCCGATTAAAGGCATAATAATTTATTTTGTTATGCATACTCTCCAATATTCCCTTTAAATAGTTACACTATTGAGAAATACATTGCACAGAGCTGTGCCTAGATCAAGTTCACTTCATTATCTCTCATCTGCAGGTCTACACCATGTTGTTTCAAAAAGTATAACTATTAAAGGGGAATGTTGGGTTGATGTTTTAATTAACATTAAATTGAGAGATTGTAAATTTAAATCTATACAGCTTTGAAACTAAGCAAATGAACCAACACCAGTGGTTTTTTCTACTATATACATATATTACTTTTCCAAAGCTGCAGTTTGTACAGCTCCATTTTAGCTATATTTAATTAATCAATTCAAACAAATCACTTGCATTGAAGCCAGTGCAGTCTGCAACATGCATTAAAAAAGTTGTAAATGTAGGTAAAGGATTGAAAATGTTTCACGGCCCCTAAGGAACAAAGCACCATGGGAAATTTAGAGCTACGGAGAAAGATTATAGATGAAAAATCTATACTGTTTAACTTCAAAAACATCAGATTGATATTTTGTCACTATGAAACTATTGATGCATCTATAGGTCAGTATATTCTGTGTATGTGTTAAGTGCAGCGTTTGTAGCCTTCAAGCCTAAGGGTTGTTTCCACCGTAGTTCTCCTTTAATTAAAACGAGTCATCTCTCATCTTTCTATGTGCTCTGATTCCTGATATATTTACAAAAAAAAATGTTGTTTACTAATATAGTAATTGAGGTTGAATAAATATATGCTTCCATCTAGTCCAACCTTTATACCCTCCTCTTTAAACTTTTAATAGTTTGTTTTGTTGCTTATTAATTGCTTCTGACATCAAAAAGAGAAATTCCCTCTCTAATTTTTTTCTTTTTGCTTAATATCATGGTTGTTGGACCATTGGAAATGCCTATCATATCTGCAGTACTAATTTGCACATTTTCTAGTGGCTATAAGTTCATTTGCAGATTTTCTTGTAAAAGTAATAAACCACCTGTATCATTTTTATTGGGTTTTATCATTTGGTTTTGACAGTGATTTGCCCATTTATCTTGGAGTGAATCTGTATACAAATGTGCATTTTTCCATTTGCTGCAGCAATTATTTTATTTAACTGCTAATTTCCACTCCATACTACACTCCCAGTTTCTACTTTAATATTGTTTAAGAGCATAATCAGATGTTAGCTTTCAAATAGTAAATATCATCTGATTGGTTTTGGCAAAATCTGCACCATTTATAATAAGAACTTTTATTATACCTCCCCGTTAATTTCTTAAGAGACATGCAATGTGGCGTTATTCAGGTTTTTTTTTTGTACATAACTATTATATTCTAATCATATTCCTTGGGGCTGGCTGCATTTTGCAGTGTTGCCCATGCTGTTGATTTTTGTGATCACTGTGTCATACCTCTTGGAGGTGGGGTTATGGGAGTATATATGTGTGTTAAAAGTGTTATTTATTATACCTGAGGAAAGGGGCAGGTATCTCCCCAGTAATGTTGTATATGCTTTCTGCACAATGTATATAGTGATATGTAGTGTGCTCCTCCTATCTTTCTTCATTTATTGCACATTGCTGTTTTATTTTCTATTCTTATTCCTTGGGGTTGGCTGCATTTGCAGTGTTGTCCATCATGTTGCTGTTTTTTCTACCTTAAACGTTTCTGAGGTTCTGATTTTTTAGTGAGATCACTATCATTGTTCATTGTTTCATTTACTGCTTTATATAATAGAACCTGAGACATTGTCCCTTATGCAGGGGTAATTCTCTTTTCCCTAGGTTGTCAGCCAACCAATAGCGTGTGTTCTCATTGGGCTTGCAGGAGGAAGCACACATACCGGTACTTGTTTTTTAGTTCTCCTTTAAGCATTATTTCCACAGTTGACAACTGATGCACAGTAGATGTGTGAAATGTATGTGAAAGGTTATGTTTTCTTGCATGCTGTCTTATTAAAGTGCTAAGTATTACTTAAGTTGTTAATCTTCTATGACAAGGTTGTCAAGAAAACATACAGTGTGTAGAAAATAATAGTACTACATTATATATGTTTATATAGGGTAGGCAGTCTGTTATACACATTGGTGTAGTTTATTCCAAAATTAATGTTAAATACTAATATCTAGTTTGTCTGTATTAACTTGGTTTTGTGTATATTCTGTTTTTTTCCCCATCTTGTAAAAATGAAATAAAATACTTAAATTAATTTACGCTAGAATATGTAATCTCCATTTAACAACAGTATTGTTTCCACACAGCTAACACACAGCATCATAAGCCCTTCATAAACAGGCCAAAGTAAATATAACCATCTTTATTATGAATAAACTACTCACTTAGCGACAGTAATTAATACAACCGCAATATACACATATAATTAGAAAAAACTCTATCCCTTTAAAAGCCCCCCCAAAATCTTATTTAAATACACTTAAAGGGGAAATTCAGTGCAAATACATTTACTTTTCAGAAAAAAGAGTATTTTTTCATCCTAATGACCTTAATCTGCCCATTCAGCATTGTGTCTGTTTATAAATAAATGCAACCGAAATACTGACTTTCTGTTTGCAGGACCCCTAGTAGAGAGCGTTATGGTCTTGCCCTTGACCCAGAACCTGTGTTGATTCAGTTGCTCAGTAGAGATCCTAGGCATGTTTGACCCATCCATCAGCCATTCAGTAGAAATTACTGTTAGGAACACTCCAAGGATGTGGTACATTCTGGGAAGAAGAAGGATCGTTACAGAACCAGAAATGCCAGCTCACTAATGTCAACAGCAGGGAACAGCAAAGGGTATGAAATATTTTCATATTAGGGTATGCATTACACAAACTTTTTAACAAATATTGATCATTTCCACTGAACTGTCCCTTTAAAAGTTCAAATGGATAACGAGGCTTTTGATCTGCAAAGGAAATTTTAAAGTGCTTGATGCATGTGTCTCTATTGAAAACCCATGTTCCTACTTGATATTCTGTAACTGAACATAACGCAGGATTTTGCTACAAGTTATATTAAAGGACACCAGTATCAAAAAAAATAATGTAGTAGTAATGTAGTAATGTAGTAGTAATGAAAAAGGCTATGTATATGAAAGAGACCTTAAGACAACTAAGGGATAAAGATTGAAAAACTTTGAAAAGGTTTGAACTTGAATAAAATACAGGGAGAGTTAAATTTTTTTATTATTATTGTGGATTTATATTGCGCTAACATCTTCCGTAGCGCTTTACAATTACATGTATACATTTTACATCAGTCCCTGCTCCATAGAGCTTACAATCTAAGCACATTTATTTGACACAACCTAAAAGTATGTCTTTATGATTGTGGGGGAAACTGGAGTACCCAGGGGAAACCTACGCAAGCATGGGGAGAACATACAAACTCCTTGCAGATATGTACAGGGGTGGAATCGAACTCAGGACCTCAGCGCTGCAAGGCATCAGTGCTAACCGCTGAGCCACCGTGCTGAATGGAATCATAAAGGAGGCCTTTGTAAATGGACTTATAATCTGTGTTTGCCCACGTTTTATATGATACCCAATGTTCATATAAATAGGGAACACCCTCCTTGAAAGTCTGTAGACACACTGATGTCACAAAGATAATTGGTGAAGAAAACTGAGAGTACTCACCATGGGCATTCTAAGTGGATGATATTCTCTTTCTGGTTGCCTTAAATGCCTTGGGAACGTCTGCCTCAATTGGAAAATCTCAGAACCATTGCCTTCGAACATAGTATAGTATAGTATTTGAGGTTGAATAAAGACATACGTCCATCCAGTTCAACCCATCTAGCAATATCATCATTTCCTGCCTAAATGTTGATCCAGAGGAAGGCAAAATAAAACCACCAAATTCCTTCCTGACTCTAAGTGGCAATCGGAAATTTCCCTGGATCAAATTAATTTATATATCAATACCAGTAACTTGCAACATTCCTTGTTTGCAGAAACTCATCCAGCTTTTTTTTTAAACTGACCAATGAACCTGCCATTACAACGTCCACTGGAAGACCTTTCCATAGCTTTACCGTTCTCACAGTGAAAAACCCTTTCCGAGCTTGAAGCCTAAACCTTTTTTCTTCAAGTCTTAAGGGATGTCCTTGTGTCCTTTGACATGTTCTATTGGTGAACAATGCCCCAGATAGTTTATTGTATGGCCCGTTAATGTATTTATACACAGTAATCATATCCCCACGCAAGCGCCTTTTCTCCAGCGTACATAATTGTAACTTTTCCAGTCTCTCTTCATATTCAAGCTCCCCTAATCCAAGCTCCCCTAATCCCCTTATTAATTTAGTTGCCCTTCTCTGAACCCTTTCCATTTCAAAGACGTCCTTTTTGTATACAGGATTCCAAAATTGCACTGCATATTCCAATTGAGGCCTTAACAATGCTTTGTAGAGAGGAAGAATTACATTTTCCTCCCTTGAATCCATACCTCTCTTTATACAAGACAATACCATGCTGGCTCTGGCTGTTGCCACCTGGCACTGCTTGCTACCTTTAAGTTTGTTATCCACCAAAACTCCAAGATCCCTTTCCAACAGGGATTCACTTAACACAGAGCCATTTATAGTATAAGTAGCACAAGGATTTTTAAGTCCAAAATGCATCACCTTACATTTATCAACATTGAATTTCATCTGCCACTTAGCAGCCCAATGTGACAATCTATCTAGATCCCCTTGCAACGATTGCACAGGTTTTTTAATGGTCGACAAAGTTTTGTGTCGTCAGCAAACACAGAAACCTTGCTGACAATACCCACTTCCAAATCATTAATAAATAGATTAAATAGAAGTGGCCCCAGCACTGAACCCCGTGGCACCGCACTTAGCACTTTAGTCCATAATGATGAAGCCCCATTGACAACTACTCTCTGCATCCTATTCATTAACCAATTTTCTATCCATGTACAAATGTGACTCCCCAGACCAACAGACCTTAGCTTATACATTAGTCGCCTATGGGGGACTGTATCAAAAGCCTTTGCAAAATCCAACATAACACGTTTGCTAAGAATTTAATTTACTTGTAGCATGTATCAAAAAAAAAAAAGACTAAACTTAGATTTGTTGGGTTCTTTTGTTTTCAGGGAAAACTACATAGATAACACTTGAAGTTCAGAAAACTTCACAACAATCCAACATATCTGTTGCATGCAAAAAAAGGGTGTACATAGCGTTTTTAAGCATTTCTAAATTCTCCTTTTTTATAAACCAACTAGGTGTGCATGAGCTGAATTTTGTCTCTTCCACTGTTCCGCCTTTGTGGTTTGACAGAGGACTGTTTAGATTCCGAAACATGTTGTAATAAAAACAGCACTTGAAGTTTAAAGGGTATGTCCACCCTTGAAAAAAACTTTTTGTATAACATTCCCCCTGTCCCCCCAGCCCCAACCGCTCTATTTATATTATTAGAAAGTGCCCCAAACTTTACTTACCTTCCCTCTTTCCTCCGCCGCACTGCCAGGCCCTCTGCTTGCGAGAAAATGCAAGCAGAGGGGCGGGACCGGCAGTCGCATCTGTGATTGGCTGAGTGGCAGCGAATCACGGACGCGGCTGGGCTGGGGGGACAGGGGGAATATAATATGGAAAGGGTTTTATGCTAGGGGGAGGGAATCCTAATCAGGAGGGAGAGGGAGGGGGAGAAGGACTGCAGTGCGCATGCCAAACGTCTCCCGGAGGCCAGATAGGAGGCAGAGTCCTATATGGACTCTGCTATCCTCCTGGTGGGCAGTTTTTGGGACTTTGGGGGGGGACTACAGAAGAACCATATGGAGCTGGGATGTGAGGTAAGGATTTTATTACACTACATGATGGGGCCATTACTGGGGGGGATTATAGTTTTGTGTGGTGTCCCCTTCTTTACATATGTTTGCATTTGAAAGTCTTCTGACACTGTAAGGTACGGGGCAGTGGGAAGGTGTGGCCCCCTAAAGATCCGAAGTGCACATTATAACGTTTGGAAAGGAGAACAACCATACAGTTGACATAGCTAAATTCTAAGCTAAATGAATAAGCATTTATCTTGATAAAATTTTCTGATGCAGGGGCTCTTCCCTTATGTTTTGTGACTTACAAGCATATTTATTTCATCACTATGTATAATGTAGTTAATGCAATATGTTCAACAGTGTTACTAAGTGGAGCTCTCTAAATATAACTGAACCGTGGAATTTTTATGTTCATACAAAAACCTTGAACGGGTTTTCTAGAATAAATATATGTATGTGCATGTGATCTCACGTCTTTGTTGGTCCTAAGAGCAGCATGTAGCACTAACTAAACATGTGTTTTTTAGTATGATGGTCTCAGGAAATTAAATATACTGTGTAAACCATATTAGTATCAAAAAAGTGAGTCTGTTTTATGAAATCCTGATTAAAGGGCATGTCCATCCCCAGAAACTAAAGAACATGATCCATCAGCTAAATCAATAGACGGCATCTGCATCTGTGATTGGATGACTCTCAGACAATCACAGACGCAGCTGCCGGCAAAGCCCCGAATGCAACTCTGTTCCCGGAAGTTGCATTGGAGGCTGAAGCAGAGGGAACACGGTCTGGTAAGTACGTTTCTATTTAGGTTTTTTCAAACACACAATGTTGTTAGGGTTGGGAGAGAAATACTACACTAACATAATGTAAGTCTATGATTTGACACTACAAAGGTGAAGCAGACCATGACACAAGGGGAAGAAATAAATACAGCTTTTCTTCTTTTAACACTGCCTCCTGTAATTTATAACCCTTCATTCAATTTTGATGAGCCTTTAGGTTACATACGCACAGGTCAATATTTTGACCTGAAATACCAACTGGTGGGATATATCGGGCTAAATATCACCCCGCCCCCCAAACATTGAATATAATAAATCTGAAACTCCTCACTTCAAAGTGAGCTTCTACTTTATTCATTTTTTAGACAGTATATTTTAGATATATTTTAGACCGTATACTCCACTTCTAAATAAATGTCTTTCCTTGGCACATCTTAAAGGTCATGCTTAAAATTGTAGCAAAGTCCCACATGAATATAAAGGTACAATAAAAATAAATTAGTGACTAAAAAATCATTAATATTATGTTTCAACAGGTTATGGGACTTTTCTAAGCCTGCTCCATTACTAGAGACAGTGGAACATCATACTGAATTTGTTTGTGGCCTTGACTTCAGCATTCTCACACCTGGTCAGGTAATACATTTGACAAAATCATCACTCCTACTACATTTACTTTGTCATCCAAGTCTTCATTTAAAAGGGTTAAATACCGGTAATAAATAGACTAAGTACCTTTTATTTTCAAGTTCTGTATGAGCATTCTTATTGGTAGAGATAAACTTTAGTGATTCGCAGTGTTATATTATTTCATCAGACGTCTGTGTAATATATTTTAAATTGACCTAAGGAATTAAAGGGTATCTATATTTCCAAAAATTGAATATTCAAAAATCATACCTTTAGATAGTGAAATGTTTAATTTCAACACATTTTTTGAAATCTGAGCTGTAGATTCTCAGAAATCTTCATTTTAAATAACAGCATGTACAGGGAAAGACCTGTCTCTAAAACCAGGTGTGCTAATTTGTGTCCTTCCAGTGACCTCTTACTAGGATCTCCCAAAATATGTCAAAACATTTGTTAATACAACCCCAAATATAGCTGATTAATTATATTGGTTGTCTGTCTGTCTATCTATCTGTCTAACCTATCTGTCTGTCTGATCTATCTATATATCTGTCTATCTATCGCTCTGTCTGTCTATTATATACCAATTTATATATCTATTTGTCTTTCTATCATATATCAATCTATATACTGTATCTATCTGTCTCTGTCTATCTGCTTGTCTGTATCTGTCTATCTATATGTCTCAATCTGTCTCTAATTATCTACAAGAGTGTGTCACAGGAGGTCACTTACAGTAGCACCCCCTGCATGTTAGAAGGGAGAAGTCTCACAGCAGCAGCAGCCCCTCCCATTATCAGCAGCATGTACTTAGAAAGGGAGAGGGAGAAAGTGTCTAACACAGCAGCAGCCCCACCCACTCCCCACAGTGTCAGGAAGATATGTTAATGAGCTGTTTCGTGTTGGGTTGAATAGGCTCTTTATTATGTAAATGAATGTATCCAGTATTGGTTGGATTACGAGTGGGCAGTGACTAAGGGAAGGGGCAGTTAGGAACAGTTACTAAACATTGAAAACAAAGCAGTCACAGACACACATGTAAGTAACATCATTTAACTACCCTAACATTGTACTTTCAGATTATACAAAGTTGTTTCAGTGAGTATAGTGACCCTAAAGCTGAAGGTGTATACTTCTCTGCTTTTCTGTTAACCGCAGCTTGTAATATGATTAAGTTAGTAGCTATTTGAATAGTGCTAATTAAAGTAGTGTGATTCTAAATTAACTACAATTTGTTAGTTTAGGTTTGGTGGAAATATAATATTTTTACATCATTTTATTGAACAGGAGTGTCAAGTCTATTTAATTATCTTACTCATTATTAGCTGTAGGCTATCAGCAAGACCATCCGGTGTAGAATAAATTAAATGTATAAAAAATATAATATGACTTACTGCAGGGCTGACTTGTCACTTCTGGGTGAATATGTACTGGATCAATTATAGAGAAAACTGTTAAGGTTGTGTCCTATACAAGAGAAACCATACAATAATTAACTGCAGGTGTAAAAATGGAAATCTAATAAACAATAGACTATCTTCTGAATTCTTCTAATATAAAAACTGTGGTATAGTAGCTTTTGCACTTTTAAGGCAAGGCCCCACTAGGAAGCGCTCAAGAATCACGTGATGCAGCACAATTTCATTGTCATTACGATTCATGCTCACTACCCTAAGCATGCGCTGCGATTCTTTAGGTGTTAACATATCGCGGAGCATGAGATTCGCACCAAAAATGGTGATTGCATGTGCCGCAAAAAGGGTAGACATTGCAGTGCATGGCAGCGGAGACAGTGGTGCCATTCCCACCCTCTTCTATTGGTGTGCGCTGAGTGCTGCGCTAACACAGTGCACAGGGCACACCAAAATAGCCTAGTGAGGCCCAGCCCTAAGCTGCTTTGTTTTTAACCATTTGAAATTACCATGTAAATAATGTTAGACTACAGTATAATACATTTTTCCTTGGGCATAATTTTGCTGTATATAGATTTTTACCTTTTTACCTATCAGCTACTGCTGGTACCTGTTTTCTAACTGGCTCATATGTGTTTGCATTTCCTATCTATATCAGTGAAATTAAAACACATCCTTAAAGGGACAGTTCAGTGAAAATTATCAATATTTGTTAAATTGTTAGTTTGTGTAATGCCTTCTTAGTTATTCTACATATTCTCTCCCATTTTGAAAGTTGATTTCATACACTTTTCATACACAGATCTCTACTGAGCAACTGAATCATCCCAGGCGCTGGGTCAAGGGCAAGACCATAATGGTCTCTATTAGGGGTTCTACAAACAGGAAGTCAGTATTTCGGTTGCATTTATTGTTATATACACAGATAAAATGCTAAATTGGCAGATTAAGGTCATTGGGATGAAAAAATACTGCTCTTTTTTCTGAAAAGTACATGTATTTGCACTGAACTTCCCCTTTAAATGTATACATGAACACAGTGCAAAAGCAAATTTGTGCAGCATTGTTCTGTGCAGTGAAATGGGGTGGATTTATTTTGGAGTGGTGGTGAAATAAAATTTAGCTCTAAAGCTACTAAAAAGCTAAAGAGGAATTTGACTTACTTACAAAGTGTTGATAATTAGTATAAGCACCAGCCAACCGAAAGTATGTGTTGAACCAAGAAGTGTTGGCCATTTGGCTAAAAAAAAAAAACAATGTAGTAGCTAACATTATAAATAATTAGAAGTATGCAAATAATATCAAGGAAAAGAGTCCAGCTCAGTAAAGATTAACCCCGTTGTTAAGTGCATTTTATACCTTAGTGCAGTAATGCGAACATTTTTTGAGGCCGAGTGCCCAAACTGCAAACTAAAACCCCACTTTTTATTTTATAGTGCCAACATGATCATTTAGCCTGAAATAGACACAGACCAATACAGTAGATAGAATCGATTATAGATTACCTATTAACCTCTACATTACTACACAGGAGTTTGAGATCTAAAACAGTGACCATTAACCCCTACATTATTAGACTGGAGTTTGAGTTCTAAGACAGCATTCAAGCAGAGCTGAATGTTATAGCATGTGACCTCTCTCTGCTACTGACAACTAGGGATGGCCGGTTCGCGGATCCGAACCCGGATCCGCCGCGGATTTATCCCGTTCGCGAACAGCGGATTTTTCCGGATTTTCCACCTTCCGAACTTCCGATTCGCGGATTTTTCGTATTTTCGAAAATTTTCGAAATTACGAGTTTTCACGTATTTTCGAAAATTTTCGAAAATACGGGAAAACATGTATTTTCGAAAATTTACCGCTCGCGGATTTTCGAATTTTTTCGAAAATTCGCGAATCCTCGAGCGGACTGGATTTTGCAAAGTTCAGACATCTCTACTGACAACCACTACACTTTCTCTCTGGCATTCTGGTAACAAACTCTGGTGAACTCTGCTGTGCAAGAGTGCCCACAGAGAGGGCTCCAAGTGCCACCTCTGGCACACATGGCATAGGTTCCCACCACTGCCTTAGTGAGTAATCAATCCTTCTAAATTCAAAAATACAAATAATTAAAATACAATTTAAATGAATATGCTCAAGATATTTTATTATGATGCTAAACCATAATTCTCATGTAAGTTATTGTTTGCCACAGCAAAGTACATCAGCTTAAGTGGTGGGGAAAAGTGAAGATCTTTTCATTCCTGCATTATAATAACTGCTGCTGTTTGGTTACAGAGAAACAGTGTCTAGTTACAATAGATGCTCACTGGCTCCATGCTGAAAATACGTGTTTATTATTAGCCTTTATAATAGCTACTGTTGGGTTTGTTGCCTGTGACAATTCTCATGTTTCCCTCAACAATAACCTTTCATAATAAGAAACTGACATGAAAGTTAAGTAACCACACACTTATGAAAAAAACAATCCTTATTTCAATTGGGTTAAACTCTGTGTTTCTTTTGCAGCTGACATCACAATGTTGTTCTTGGCATGGAGATTACAGGCTAGTTTATTCGCAGCATGAAAGGGAGCCACTGTACATTTTTATTGTCAAAAAGTATTTGCTCATTACCAAATTACTCTGACTTCTACCTACGCATGAAGAATCATTACAAAATCATATTAAAATGCAAATATATATATATATATATATATATATATATATAAAAGAAAAAAAAAGAAACGGTCCGCGCACTCTTCATTTGCACGTTTCGGTGCTTCACAGAGCACCTTCATCAGAACAATGTGACACACGGTGCTTCAAACTTATATATATATATATTTGCCCGGGTGTCTCTCCAGAAAAATAAATAAATCATCCACAGTGTGTGGTTAGTGTTGTGATTCGCGATGTGGATTCATTATACCCGGATATGCCCGTTCTGATGAGAAACTGTTTGATATGTGAGATGGACGGAGTAGCGTGTCGGGCGCTACCCGCTTTGTGGTCGCGTTGTGGAGCTGAGCTGCGTGTGCTAGATGGGATCACATCTTTATACTGTAAGTCCTATTATATTGTTATATACAGATATAGGGTTGGTGGTTTGGGGGAGTGTGCTTGTGTGGCTTTATAAGGGGTTATGGGTAGTATGATGGTATCCTGATGACGGCCTGTTGGTAGGCTGAAACGCGTTGATACGATACATGCAATAAACGTTTGGATTTGTTAAGAAGTCCCATGGAGTGCTTTCGATTGGTGGATGATTCATATATATATATATATATATATATATATAATTAGTATATTAATAAATATATTTATATCTTCATAGGAGATTGCATTGAGTTTTTAGGAGCTACCAATGTGGTGGTATATAAAGTTCAGCACTGACTTATATTTGGTACAACACAAAATACCAATACCAAATACATAAACTTACTTACAGAGCTGAGATCCCTATTTCAACATGGAATGGTCAAATGGCAGCTTAAACCACACCCCTGTGTCTGCTCTATATGAAAGCAAGTGTAATCCAAAAAAAGTTTCTGTCTGCTACACAGGGTGTGATGTGTATTGTAATGGACATATACTGTACACCAAGGCTCCATATCTACAACCTCCAGCCTGCAGGTGGTGTAAGTGAGTGATAAAAGCCAAGACATCCCTGCTCTCTATGGCTAGGAGGAGAGAAAGTAAATTGTGTGTGCTTTGGAGAGATATTGACTTCAACACAAGATCCTGTGTATAAGATCCTGTGTATAAGATCCTGTGTATAAGACCCTGTGTATAACACCCTGTGTGTAAGACCCTGTGTATAGATCCTGTGTGTAAGACCCTGTGTGTAAGATCCTGTGTATAAGACCCTGTGTAGAAGATCCTGTTACCACCTGTTGGGAGGACAGATTATTGGATACAAACTCTGAGACACAGATAGTTAGTACACCACACTACAAGGACACACAATATACAGGCCTGGTCAATATTCAAAGTGGTGCACCATAGGCAGGGACACACCTGATTACTGCACATGTTATGTGGGAACCTGTTCATGTGCACTGTCTGCTTTGTGCCAGCCCACCAGAGTAACCCACTTTGTGCCATGCTACCCATAATCGATGCTGGTAATACCATTTATTCTACCTGTTTTCTTTGTATATTTGTTCTCTGTATTAAGCTATGGAGGCTGCTACTGAAAGTATTGATTTAAATCCTCCTGTCCTTGTACCTGCAGATGAAATTCCCCAATTAGACTCTGTAGCTCTACCTGGCCCAATTGCCAAACCTATTTTTAAACCTGATCCATTTGATGGGGTAACTAGGGAGTGGCTAGAACAATTTGAATTGGCAGACACTATTAATGGTTGGGATGAAGGTGCTCGCTTGCAAGTACTTAGCCTTTTGCTAAGTGGTAAAGCCAGGCAGGTATACCAAGGATTTACTATAATACTGAAATAAAAAACAGTTATCAGTAATTAAAAATTGATCTGAAGCTATTTTTTTCAATTGGATCTGGTTAAAAGAATATATAAAGGATAAATCCATTTCTTTAGGTAAACTGGGAATGAGAAATGTTTGTTTATATATTAGATTATAAGGGCAATGTTATTATAATTACATGATGCTGTGAGGTACCTTCTGTTATAATATATGAGGTACCATCACCACTTGCTGTGGTGAATACTAATAAGTATTAACCTAGCATGTTTAGTTTCAACCACACAGTGTGCCAGGATTGCCTGGGTCTACTCTCAGACCTGCAGGATTACCAGGAACCTATTTGGTTCCTCTGGAAGCTGGTGACTGTCTGAGTAACAGTTTAAAATATACCTGTGTTAAGATTCTATATCCACACATAGCAAAACATACACACACATAATTTCCATTGTGCACCAACGGGAACACTTTTGCTTGTATATATATATATATTGTATTGTATATATTAGTGATATATATATATATATAATATATAGAAAATGTAGGGATCCGATGCACTCCGTACCCGAGTAGATGCCCGGTTGCTGCCTGGATGAGAAATCTAACAGTGAGGTATAGCAGGCGCACTCCACGGTCTTAGTCAAAAATTTATTGAATAAATAAGTAGGCCAAAGCTACCTACGCGTTTCAGCCCGATATCATCAGCCCTGATGACGGCCCATTGATATCGGGCTGAAACGCTTAGGTAGCTTTGGCCTACTTATTTATTCAATATATATATATATATATATATATAATTGGTCTTTGAAATTGAGCACACTCATGGGACTTAAGACAAATATATAAAGCGTGTTTATTCACAAACAGGTGGTTGACATGTTTCCGCCCAAACTCGGGCCGTCTTTAGAACATCTGCAACAGTACACAGTGCAAGTTTAAAACCGATCTTCATCCAATCGGAAAGATAGGAGGGTCAGTGTGACCGCAACTTAGGCACGCCCCTCAGGGCGAGACTGGAGACATACGATATAAAGTGTCATAGTGCTCATTAAAGTGACAGTGAGGATAAAAGAATACAACACTAAAACCTATATACAACAGTGTAACCTAATGCATAACAACAACAATATAAAATGTATCAAAAGTCTAAGTCCTGTGTTTATATAAATTTATACAGGTAGATCTCGCTCAAAAACATGGCATAGGGAAACAATTCAAGATGAATGACAGATGCCAAAAGGAATCTCTTCATAAATCGTAAATTCATAATGTCTCATGAATTAAGTAATCCACATAAATTAACTGTAGCAAAGCAGGCACATGTAACACTAAAGGGGTAAGGGTTACTTCCTCCTTAACATGACTTGAGGGTATCCCATACATTAAGGGCTACTTACTCCTTAACATAACTAGAGGGTATCCATACATTATCACCACATCGCACATCAAGGTGCACAATCCTTCAATATTAACAATCATATTGCGCAGAGGATATGTCATGATCATAAAAATAAATACTTAGATCAAGACCTATCAATCACTTCCTTAGTGTAGAAGAGGAATATCGCTATCTAAATGATACAGTATACGGGGGTCGGAAGGTGGATTCTATCCGGCACCCAAAGTAGATATCCTAAGGGAATGACAACCCTACACCCCCTGGAAGGCAGACATTGAGGGAAGAAACTTATAAGGACAGGAGTTGATCATATAAACCTAAAATGCAGTTACTAATTGTAGACCAAAGTATCCAAAAGTCTATTTATAAAATGCACTGAAGTGCCCACTGTTCGTTCAATCCACGTGGCGGGAGTGTGCCAAGACGGTAAATCCGTCTGGTTTCTCGACGAAGCAATGCATTTTCAATATCCATCTTATGGGACAGATGTGCTTGGAAACCATCGATGATCATCCACCGTAGACTCCCAATCGAATGGTTGTGGAGGCTACAGTGTTTAGCCACCACCATATCACCATATTTGCTGTTGATATTCCGGCCTTCTTCCTACACTAAGGAAGTGATTGATAGGTCTTGATTCTAAGTATTTATCTTTTAATGATCATGACATATCCTCCTGCGCAATATGATTGATTAATATTGAAGGGATTGTGCACCTTGATGTGCGATGTGGTGATAATGTATGGGATACCCTCTAGTTATGTTAAGGAGTAAGTAACCCTTAATGTATGGGATACCCTCGAGTCATGTAAAGGAGGAAGTAACCCTTACCCCCTTTAGTGTTACACGTGCCTGCTTTGCTACAGTTAATTTTAGTGGATTACTTAATTCATGAGACATTATGAGTTTACGATTTATGAAGAGATTCCTTTAGGCATCTTGTCATTCATCTTGAATTGTTTTCCCTATGCCATGTTTTTGAGTGAGAGATCTACCTGTATAAATTTTATATAACACAGGACTTAGACTTTTGATACATTTTATATTGTTGTTGTTATGCATTAGGTTACACTGTTGTATATAGGTTTTATGTTGTTGTATCTTTTTATCCTCACCTGTCACTTTAATGAGCACTCTGACACTTTATATCGTATGTCTCCAGTCTCGCCCCGAGGGGTGTGCCTAAGTTGCGGTCACACTGACCCGCCTATCACACACTTTCCGATTGGATGAAGATCGGTTTTAAACTTGCACTGTGTACTGTTGCAGATGTTCTGAAGACGGCCCGAGTTTGGGCGGAAACATGTCAACCACCTGTTTGTGAATAAACACGTTTTATATGTGTGCTTTTATATGTGTTTACATGAGTGTGCTCAATTTCAAAGACCTCTTATGTATATAGTGTGAGCAGCACCTGGGCAGCTGATGAACAAGAGGAGTGCTCGCCGGTGAGAAAAAGTATATGTATATATATATATATATATATATATATATGCTAATTTCACGTGAAAGACCAATGCAAAGTGTACACGTGAGAAGTGGAACGAAAATTATACATGATTCCAAACATTTTTTTTTTTGTTTTTATTGAATGATAGAACATGATATACAGTACATAGCGGTGATTTGTTATCAGCAATTACAGATGGTCAATATAGATAATTTACAATAGATTGTATATCATATATCCTGTAAGGGGTTATGTATAGCATTTAATATAGATCAACTATAAACAAAAAGGTATGCTATTTGGTAAGCTCTTCATTATAGTATATCTCTGAATATGAAAAGGGGAAGGGTGGAGGGAAGGGGATACAAGGGTAAGGAAGGAGGATGGGGCATCACTGCTAGGACTGGATAGATTTAGGTGGTGGTATCGTAGCTGTCAATCCATGTTTTACAGATTTTCATAAATTTGTTTGGACACCCTCTTTTATGGTACAATATTTTGAGGTATGGTAGTGCTGCATTAATTAACATTTTCCATTGTACTATTGTCGGGGGCTGTCCATTTGAGTACTATGGTTTTACGTGCATAGAATAGTGATTCAGTTAGGAAGGTTTTATGGTTTTTCGTCCCATATTCCTTCTCAAGTATACCCAGTATACAAGTTTCACCCGTAAAAGGAATAGATATATCGCTTAGGTTGGTGAGGAAAATAATAATTTGTTGCCAGAATGCCTTTACTCTAGGGCATGTCTTGAAAGCACTTTGGGCATGTATTCATTCTAGAGGGTGAGACACGGTGCATCCTCTTTGGAGAGAGGTAGGTTTGGTGTGGGATATTAAATTCTATCAAACGGTTATTAGCAGAGGGTGAAACTGGATTCCAAACATTTTTAACAAATCAATAACTGCAAAGTGGGGTGTGCGTATTTATTCAGCCCCCTTTGGTCTGAGTGCAGTCAGTTGCCTATAGACATGTTTATGAACTTTCTCAGCGTCTCAATGGAATGTAGTGATTCTTAATGGCTATGGTTAGCAGCAAACCAGAAAGATCCACTCTTGTATTTGAAAGTCTGTATTATTAGTACTGGTTGCGCAATTAGCTCAAGCCAATAAAATATAGGATAGAAAGAGGGGGGGGAGAAAAAAGTATAAAAGCTACAATCAGACTCAAGTTTTAGAAACCATTAAAATCAGTATAAATATCTAATAAATATTAAAAGCACACTTACTCTTCTTGGTAATCGAGTCTCGTGTAGTATATTCCTCCGTGTGTTCCAAGTTCTATCCAGCAAAAACAAAAATCCAAGATGGCGCCGACTCCTTGCAGCATGGCACAGAACCAGAGCAGCATGCAGTGAAGGCTGTGGGGGAAAAAGAAATCCCTGGAACACACAATGAATTGGAAAACAGTGTCTCTGCTATGCGTGCTAAATTAACTGACCTTCTTAAGTTGCCTATAGACATTGCCTGATGAGTGCTAATGACTAAATAGAGAGCACCTGTGTGATCAATACAAATACAGCTGCTCTGTGACGGCCTCAGAGGTTGTCTAAGAGAATCGTGGGAGCAACAACACCATGAAGTCCAAAGAACATACCAGACAGGTCAGGGATAAAGTTGTTGAGAAATTTAAAGCAGCCTTAGGCTACTAAAAGATTTCCAAAGCCTTGAACATCCCACGGAGCACTGTTCAAGCGATCATTCAGAAATGGAAGGAGTATGGCACAACCGTAAACCTACCAAGACAAGGCTGTCCACCTAAACTCACAGGCCATACAAGGAGAGCGCTGATCAGAAATGCAGTCAAGAGGCCCATGGTGACTCTGGATGAGCTGCAGAGATCTACAGCTCAGGTGGGGGAATCTGTCCATAGGACGGCCTTGTCTTAGCCTTTCTGGGGTGACACACTCATGGTGATAGGTAATACCTCCACTGGATTCCCTGTTATCATATGCAGCCATCCTCTCCTCCATCTGAAATCAGGTAGTGGCAAGTTGTTCTCAATAGATGAGGTATATCCTCTTCCTCTACTGGCTCGGCCAAAAAAAATAAAAGTCCATTCCCCCCCCTCCCCCCAAAAAATGAATACCCTTCCCTATGTATAGAGTTTTATGTATTAGTGCTAATACTTACCTATATTGTTATATTCCCTGATAGGGAATAGGTTTAATAATAGAGGAGTGCAAGTGCAAGGTATGTGTGTATGTGTACTTGGATGTTATTTATGTTAAAAGGATTTTGACTAATGTGGGTCGAAGGTTTTTTATATATGTTTGTATACTAATAAATGTGCATTTCGTTTTTTTATATATGAATACAATTTGGTTGTATATCAGCACGGGAAATTATATGCTTTGTCTTTGAACTTTGTCCATATTACCCTCTTCTATTTGGGATTCCGAGTGCTACTCGTATTTGTATCTATGTATGGTTTCTGATTTTATTAGAAGTTTCATTAATAAATATTATTTCCAGTGCGGTTATATTAAGGTGGCCTTGGTGACCTGGGCACACAGATTTGTTTGTGTGTACTATTACCCCCAGGACCTACAACCGTTTATTACAACCAAAGTTGTGCAGCAGAGACTATGTTATATAGACAGAGTTAAGTTTTGTGATACCACAAACTAAGTTTGCTACTTACTTTTATTGAAGAATGGGAGGTAAAGGAGCTGTGTCTTACCTCCCGTTCTTCAATCAAACCTGCAGGAGGCAGGAGAGAAGGTAAACTACTCACCCGATCGCTTGCTCCTCCACTGCATAGTCTGACAGGCCTGGACAGACTTTGTCTTCTATGCACATCGCACTTGAACTTCTAACTCCTGCACTTACCTTTTAAACTTGCTTTCACTGGTGCATTGTCTCCCCCACCCACTCCTGGCCTGGGGGCAATGCCAATAGTATACCAATCTTAAACAGCGCGTATTCCTATTGGTCTGCCCACAGAATGGAAGTGGGAAGTGAAGAACAATGCACAAGTGATTGAAAGTTTAAGTTTAGAAGATTAGGTCCTCTCACTGGGTACTTTCAAATAGGTGAAGAAGAGGGTCGGGGCTGAGGTGAGTATAGTTGTCTTTTAAATTTATAAACTGCTTAAACACCCATCCTAAACACATTTGTCGCTATACATACCTTTACCAAAAATCCTTCTACAGACAGATCCCCAGTGGGTATAAGCCGCCATTGCTGGTGTTTGAGTAATTTATGTGCCACACAACTTATGGCACTGCTAGGGGGAACAGTGCCATGAGCAGATTGCCTCCAGTGCTACTCCCCTTACAATAGAAGTCAATAGCACCCATTGACTTCTATTAGATGGGAGCACCGTCCCCCTTTAAGTTAATGCCAGGTTTGTATGGAATGCCAGGTTTGTAAGGTAAAATGAATACACTTTTTTTGTAATAAAAGTGACATTAAGGTGATATCTGTATTGGCTAACTGTGATAATAAATATGACAAGTAGAGAATATATAATGCTATTATACGATCCATATATAATAAAATATATGGATGTATTTTGTCCTGAACTTCCTACTGGGCTGGTTGGGTGATGACCCATTCAGGAATCCTCCCTGCAATCCTGTAGGCAATAACAGTCACAGATCAGACATCCCCAAAACAATTGCATAACAAAACGAATACATTTAAAGAACTAAAAAGCCTTTATTATTTTTAATATGTTAATTCCCAGACTGCAATGCATACAAACCTCTTACCGTAGCCACTTTCCTTGGATTCACCCAATGCACGATGCATGAAGAAGTGTCTCACGGCCACGACTCGCTGTTGCTACCTGGTAGAACCAGAAGGCAGCAGAGACAGGAGCAGGAACATCAGGATGTATTCAAGGTAAGTGGTATGGTAAGAGGTTTGTAAGTTTTGCAGTTTAGGAGTTTTGGGGGGATCTGCTTAGAGGTAAATGTTAGTTTAGGGTTAGACATACCCTTAAAATACCCCCAGATCGAAAATCTATAATTACCTTCCCCACCCCTCAAATCCTCAGATTATTTCAGTTGCTCACTTGGTCCCTTAGGCGCACTATATTGTGCACGATTTTGCAAACATGAGTGTTACCACGAGCACATGCAAATCACATTAAAAATCGCATTAAAATCACACTAGCCTTAAAACCCCTAATACTTACATTTCTATGCTGTACTTCTCTTCAATGGTTCTCGCCTCTTCTGTAAGCTTAGGATTTTCAATTACCATGAAATTGATTGGAGTAGGAGAACTGCCAACACCTCAAAAGGTATCAAGATCCTACATTTTATTTCACAGACAGAAGTTCCTACTTTAAAACATGCATTGTTATATTTGGTTATAAACCTGAACTCATTATGGAGATAAACACAATGAAAAGCATAGGGAATATGGATCATGATATATTGGCATTTAACATTATTGGGGGGGGGGGGGGAAAGAAGTGCATTAGGTTAACAGAAACATTACATTTTTGGAAAGCAAATATTATGTCATTCAAATTCCCAGCCCAGAGACTGGGTGATATGTTCTCAGGAAAATAATAGGTAAACAAAATAAAAAAACAACTAAGGTAGCTTAAATAGAAGATGAAGTGCAGATAGCTGAACAAGTGTGAGTAAATTTGTCTTTTAATACTGGGAAAAAGAACTAATAAGTGATGTCATTAGTGCCGGAATAGAGACAGAACTTCTGCTTATGTTTTCACGTGCAGAGAAAAGCAAATACAAATTTTGTAGACTAAATAGCAGTAAAAACAAAAAAACATTTCAGAGGAGGGTAGCAATGGAGGCAGTGAAAAAAGTGTGACAAAAGGCTTTTATTTTACCATAACTAGATTGGAGACCGTTCTTTGAAGGGTAACTAAAGCCTCGTACACACGTGTGATCGCGGGTCCCGACCCCTACCTAGGGAGCCAGGTAGTTTAAGTTCCTGTTTATTAGAGTGCGAGATAGTTCATGCAGCAGAATGGAAGAAGGAAGAACAGTAAGCAGATGGTGTCAATAATCAAGGCACAATAGGATGAGAGAATGAATAAGCATAGCAGTAGTCAGAATAGAGAGGAACCTACGGATTTTTGCAACAGGTTTTAGCAACATTGTTAATGTGGTTATAAAAAGAGATAGAGAGTGGAATCAATAATTACCCCTAAGCAATGTCAACCGCTAGTACAGAACTTAGAGAATGAACCCATGGGTGAGGACCTAGCGGGTGAGGTCCTCACCCTGGGTACTTTTAAATGGCCGATCAAGAGAATTGAGGTGTAGAGGAGAATAGTTG
This sequence comes from Hymenochirus boettgeri, assembly GCA_019447015.1. Taxonomy (NCBI): domain Eukaryota; kingdom Metazoa; phylum Chordata; class Amphibia; order Anura; family Pipidae; genus Hymenochirus; species Hymenochirus boettgeri. Next base: position 114,299,718 of record CM033473.1, read on the forward strand.
TCCTTTAAAATCAAATGAACTAAGGATGACTCCAAGGGAACTACTATAGAGAGAGAACAAAAAGGGTCCAAGAAAATAGCACTGCATAACCCCCCACTAAGTGTATACAGTAAGATGTGGTTTTTCATTTAACATAAAATTGTTTAATTTATCAAGAATTTAAAGGGCATGTCCACCCCGCAAAACCACCAACTTAAAGGGCATGTCCACCCCTCCAACCGCTGCAATATTTCTTGCAAAAGTCCCCTGATTTCTACTTCTCTCCCACGAAGATCCCCACTTCTCTCCCACGGAGATGCGATTCAGGCTCCTGCTTGCAAGCAGGGGCCAGACCTGAGAGGCAGCCAATCACAGACGCAGCTGACATCAATAAAAACGCAGCGGAAGAGAAGGCTCTGTAAGTATGGATCGGGGGGGGATCCAAAGGATTTCACGCTAGGTGCAACATTCGCTGAGGATGGATCCGAAAGGTGGGGGGGGTACTGTGCATGCTCCAGACCTTGATGGGGTACTGTGCATGCTCCAGACCTTGATGAGGACGAGGAATCAGCATGGAACAGATGCCTCACAGACAGCTTGGAGTCTTCAGTTTCCTGGACTTTAAAAAGGCATAGCTGGGGAATCATAAGGAGCATAGATGTAAGGTAAGGTTTATTTTAAACTACAAAGTGGGGCCAGTAGTGGATTCAATTATAGTTTTGGGGGTGGACATAATCTTTAAGAAAATGAGAGATGGGCAGACCTCCAGTTCGCACCTTCTGTACATGGATTTTGGCACTCATTATAATAAGGCATTGGTTGTCCCAAAAGAGCAAGCTCAGTGGATTTGGGGACCTAAGAGGCTGTTACCCCTGAGACCAACCATAAAATGTCACCTCTTGGTTTATGGAAGGTAAGTCATGTCCACCAGGTATGTATAAATGTTCATTGTTCTCCACCATTGCAGAAACAGGAATCAGGCACAAAGGGATAGAATTTATAAATTACCTATTCTAGGTCACTTATAATGACATAAAATATTGTGTTCATTTTGGGGGATTAGGGTCTGTTTAATAATTTTGGGAAGGACCACTAGCATTTAAGCACCCAGTCCAAGAGATACATAAGACTTGCCATCTTCCCAGGTCAGCTATCATATTCATATAAATGGGTGGTTAATGGGTAAAGATTTTTGAAAGATGTTTATAAATAGGTAAACATATACATACATACATACTTTGCTGCTCCTGTCCCTCTATGTGATATGGCCAATAGGAAGATTATCTCCTTGCAGAATGTGTCTTCTCATTGGTTACTTACGGGTTGAGGGTGGTAAAAAGGACAGGAGCAGCAGCGAAATAAAGTTAAGGTAAGTAAGTAAACTGCTTATCTATAATGAACCCAGTGGTGAGGATCTAAAAAGGGAGGTGAGTATAGTTCTCCTTATTTAATTTTAATGGCACCACAGATTCTTTCAAATAATAAACAGACACGTGTTCAAATAATTCTGGGAGTGCTCTCATATATATAAGTGCAACACAATGGAAACATTTGTCAAGTATCATTGGTGCATAGTTTAAACTCTAAAGCAGCATAATTATGTCTGAGTGGTTGTTGTGATCTGTTGTTGTGCATTTTTGTTGGTATCTCTTACCCTTTAACAGAGTATGAACAAATACTTCTAACAGCAATCTTTTTATTTTATATATAAACGTGATAGCAAACATGTTGGTTGGAATGACCATAAAGAGGCCTTAAGGCTGGTACATATGGGCAAATAGTGCCGAAATAGTGTCAGTCTCGGCAAAAGCAGCTGTGGCCGACAGCTTGCTGATTGGCTGTGATTTATGTACATGTCTAAACGTCCTTTCTTCTGACATTCTGTCTGTCGGCTCCCTTTAAAGGACAACTCCACCCTCATAAGAACATCTTTTAGAAAGAATGGTCTCTTTAAAATATTTTAATATATCATACTTTGTCCTATGAATCCATTACTGTATGCCTGCTATGCTTCTGGATGCCTCATGGAACCTGAGCAATTTAGAAACCTGTACTGAGCCTGGGCATGCTCAGAAGAGGCAGACAGGGGATTAACATTCAGTCATTGCCTGTGATGTCGACTGTCTAATCCGTAACTGACAGTTGCTAACTGGAAGAACCAGGAAGCAGAAACAGGGGCAACAGGACATTGTGCAGGATTTCAGGTTAGACTTTAATTTCAAACTAACTACGTAATTTACCTGTATGTAAGTTTTCATTTCAGGGATGGACCCTGAAATGGACCCATTTCAGGGCCCTATAAGCTGGCCATACACCTTCGATTTCCATTGCAATGTGCCGACAGATCTGTTGGCACATTGCGAAGGGAACCTGCACACATGGAACCGACCTATCCCCATACGCGGTATGGGGATTGGTTGGCCGTGCATCCATACACAGCACAATTGGTATCGGCTCCATCTATTAAAGTAAAGGGAGCCGATACCGACTGCCGGAAATTTTCCGTCTTTCCTGATCGATCGGAGTGCTGACCATTGCCACTCGGATCTGTCCGGAATATCCCCTACACATAACCGATAATAGGTAAATCCCATCATCCCACGACAGGATTTACCTATTTTCGCTCGTGTGCATGGCCACCTTTATTACTCCCTTTAAATATATGGCTGAGCTATCCCCATACTGCATACGGGTGATTGGTCGGTTCCATGTGTGCGATTCCCTTTGCAATGTGCTGACAGACAGATGCCAGTGAGATCTGTCGGCACATTGTGATGGGAGTCGCATGTGCATGTGCCACCTTTAGTTTTAATGATGCTGTCAATGCTGCTATAAAATGCTGTACTATGACTCTGGGAGGACTGTAAATCCTCTTCACCAGCTGTTTCCCTGCAGAGGCAATTTCCCTATGCACTGAAACCAAACACAGCAATGGAATCATGTGGGGGGAGCATGTTTGTGGGAGAAAGGGAGGGGGAAGTGGAGCTCTCGGTTCTCACACACACTCACACACTCCTCTCTCTCTCTCACTCTAATTTGCATTTAGAGGAGGGGCTTTCGTGGTGAAGAATGGGGTTGTTCAGATGCCAATTGACGTTGAGTAAAGCTGCAGGGCGGACTGGTAATTGGAGAACAGAGCAGATAGAGAGTAGCGTTCTCCAACACTGATCGGGATGGGAAGTAATACACATCACCGCGCTGGAGACGTCTCTGTCCGGGGTCCCCATGTAAGTGAGATGCCCGTCTGGTTCTTTGTGTGCTGGTCTAGGCAGGATCATGTTTACCAGCTGTAAAGGGCCTGTCAATGGAATATGGAACATAAAGAGACTAGTGTGGGCTAGGGAGATCAGCTGATGGATAGAGACTGCTTTCATGGAATGGTTATTAAATCACAGCCATTTAATGCCACGTCCGTGTTGTGGGCTGTTAGTGGCAGGAAGGATGTGAAAGGGGCTTTACCGCTCGTTGCTGCCTGTCAGGCTATCCAGGGCTGTTTAGTGGATTGTTTCTCTAATGCATCTCTCAGCAACCCTGTCTGCTCCTGCAATGTATGGGGGGTAGGGAGAGTGAAGATGTGATAGGCTGGCAGTGTTTAGATATTTCTTTAAATAATAATTTGTCTAATTGATTGTACCTATTTCTAGAAATGTTACTGTAACAATACCAGGTAGACACTGAGATGCCAGCACTGTAGTGTACCCTAACAAACTTCCTGTTACCTTTAATACTTAGTGATGTATTCAATATGAGTGATGGCTGGTCAGGACACTCTTCACCCATTCAGACTGGCACACTAAGAGTCTATCAGATGCCCTCCAGCATACATTACATTCGTTCACCAGTTTACTTATTATTTCCTCACTTGTTTATATTCTGTGTTTTTAGTTGCCATGTTACTTGTGCCCACGGTTAAGGGGTCCATTGTGATATTGCCATAGTTGGTTATAATAATCTAATAAAGCTGGTAGGGCTTACCTACTGAATAACAAACAAGTCTATGCTTTCCTATACCTCTTTTGTAGATGCACTCATAAATAACTTATGCAATAGACACCTAATTTAGGGCATTATTGATCAAGAAAGCTGCATGCAGGAAACCATCACCCACACATGACTGGCAAGTGATAGCCACCAAGAGTTTCCTAGTATAGTCATTGGAAAATCTGGTGACTGACTGCATTAAAATTCTGCATACTTTCAAAAAACGATTATCCCAGTTTTCCTTAAATTGAAAGGTACTAATATTTTTAAAAACAAATTTAATTTACACTGCTCCTTTAAGGATCTGTGTGGGTGTGTATGTGTCATTAAATATCTGTATATTAATTAGGATGGATGGATTCAGAGCAAAAGAAATCTGTATAAAATTCATCAAATAAATTCATAAAATAATCAATTTTGCACTGTAGCTCTTACACTCTTTTTGTTCCTTTTTCTGTCACTGCCTTTTTGCCATGCTCTCCCCACTCTCCACTCTGGTCAACTGGCTTTGGCATTGATGAGATTCCACCCCCAACATGTGGTTCGGGGCAGCAGTCAATCATTTACTGAGATGTAAGCCAGGTCCGGTTTATGTCGTGAAAGAATCCTTTTTTTATTATCTACAGTATTTTTTAGATGTCTTATGACATTACTGGTATTTCTTTTTGTTCTAATTGAAGCATTGTGCCTCCCATCTCTTTCTCCCTACCCCCCACTAATAACCTCCTTTATCAGTTAACTGCTGCTTATAGATGGGTAATCATGTGTAACAGGTTGCATGTGATCGTCCTTTTAAGAAACTGAAAAGTTGCCGGGATTATTAAAGGAGTATTCTTTCCTTTCTGTTATAGAGATTGTAATATTATCAGTGTATAATATTTGAAAACACTGGTAAACTTGCGAATACAATATTTAAAATTATAAGGTATATGTTGCATTCTTGCTGTGAGCATGTCTCATTATTTTGCTTTATTTTATTTATATTATATTCAAATAGGCAGGGCAAATCCTAGAAACCAAATAGCCAATGTGCCAAGAAATCTACCATTGCCAACTAATTTGGATTTTCTTTATTAATGTCTAAGGAGCTGGCTACCTAAAAAGCTATCCAATCATAGATCAAGCCACAGAGCACTCACATGACTTGTGCAAAAACATTAACTTTATTTCATGTGCGACAAACAGATAGCGACGTTTCGGTCTGTGGCTTAGACCTTTCTCAAGCTAAAAAGCTATATTGACTCATAGTTGTCAAACCCCTCCACACTTTATTTATTTGCATTAATCAGCAATATCATAACATAGTAAAGCCATGTCCTACAAAAGGTTTCTGTCCCTTCCCCTCCATCTTTACAAGCTCGATAAGTGCATTGTGCTGTGTGACCTCGATAAGTGTATAGTTGCTTTCTTGGGGAACCTCAATCAATCATTGTCCATAGCAGAGGTGGCAGGATGCAGCTGGTGTGATGATGCTTGCTAATGAATTGTAAGAATAAGAATAATTGTAAGAGTGGTAGGGGCTAAATTAATCAATGGTGACATCACAGCCAGTGACTGACTGCATTCGAGCAAGCTTATTCTGTTAAAGCTCTCGAAGGTTACAGAGGAGGTGGGGGCCAGGGAGTAGAAGTGTGGCAGAGAAATGTAAGTTATATGGGCTTCAGGAACCAAGGGTAGGTAAGTAATTATAACAATCTACCTTATATTAAAAAGTAAAGTTTTAGAGTGGACATGCCCACATGTATGTAACAGAGCACCCCCGAAATCCCAGGTTCCGTTTTACTCACGTTTACCAAAGATGCTCCCAGACGGTGTAAAGAACCTTACAAACCCACAAAGACAAAGTCGTCCACCTAAACTCACAGGCCGAACAAGGATTGCGCTGATCAGAAATGCAGTCAAAAGACCCATGGTGACTCTGGACAAGCTGCAGAGATCTACAGCTCAGGTCAGGGAATCTGTCCATAGGACAACTATTAGTCGTGCACTGCACAAAGTTGCCCTTTATGGAAGAGTGGCAAGAAGAAAGCCATTGTTAACAGAAAAGCATAAGAAGATCCGTTTGAAGTTTGCCACAAGCCATGTGGGGGACACAGCAAACATGTTGAAGAAGGTGCTCTAGTCAGATGAGACCAAAATGGAACTTTTTGGCCAAAATGCAAAACGCTATGTGCGGCGAAAAACTAACACTGCACATCACTCAGAACACACCATCCCCACTGTCAAATATGGTGGTGGCAGCATCATGTTCTGGGGGTGCTTCTCTTCAGCAGGGACAGGGAAGCTGGTCAGAGTTGATGGGAAGATGGATGGAGCCAAATAAAGGGCAATCTTGGAAGAAAACCTCTTGGAGTCAGCAAAAGACTTGAGACTGGAGCGGAGGTTCACCTTCCAGCAGGACGACGACCCTAAACATAAAGCCAGGGCAACAATGGAATGGTTTAAAACAAAACATATTCATGTGTTAGAATGGCCCAGTCAAAGTCCAGATCTAAATCCAATCGGCAATCTGTGGCAAGATCTGAAAACTGCTGTTCACAAACGCTGTCCATCTAATCTGACTGAGCTGGAGCTGTTTTGCAAAGAAGAATGGGCAAGGATTTCTGCCTCTAGATGTGCAAAGCTGGAAGAGACATATCCTAACAGACTGGCAGCTGTAATTGGAGAAAAAGGTGGTTCTACAAAGTATTGACTCAGGGGGCTGAATAATTACGCACAACCCACTTTGCAGTTATTGATTTGTTAAAAATGTTTGGAATCATGTATGATTTTTGTTCCACTTCTCACGTGTACACCACTTTGTATTGGTCTTTCACGTGGAATTCCAATAAAATTCATTCATGTTTGTGGCAGTAATGTGACAAAATGTGGAAAACTTCAAAGGAGCCGAATACTTTTGCAAACCACTGTACATATGTCTATTTACCATATGGCCAGATTAAAGGGATTTATTTTACTGTCATTGAACTGTGTTGTGATACTTGTGGGTTAAATAATTTTTAAACTATAGTATTTGCTGCTGTCACAAACAAAATAGCAAGTGAAAATGGTTAATTTACCCTCTCCCCAAAACCACCCCCACTCTTGATATTGCATGCAATACTGAAAGAATGGCATGCTCATTGGTCTGTGTTAGTTGCCCTTTAACTAAAGTATTTGTTGTTGTCACAAAGAGAACAGCAATGCGTACTTGGCTCTGGTTAAATCTCAGAAGCCAGGTAATCTGAGCTAGAATACTAGTGAGGGACCAGTGGAATTCCAGGTAAGATATCTTGACTTAGGAGCACCTGAAAGAAAATCAAAATTATCTCGAGCTGGCATTTCATTTTTTTCTAAACTACAAGTTAGCAAATATGCTAACCATTATAATGGTTGTTCATACTACAACTTGGAATTTACGCAGGGAACACATAATAGCATTCCCACTTGTGAAATCTGTTTGCAGTGCAGTAGAGTGTTTCAAAAATGCACTGCTGCACCAAGCATTGTATTTGGAAAATCCTTATTTTCCATTCGCTAGATACAAATGCAAAATGCGTACACACGGTAAAATGCTTTTGCATTTCCACCTAGATGTAGTGTGAATGTAGGCTAATTGTGAGATTTGTAGTTCAGTTGCTGACTTAAGACTTACTGTCCTCTATAAATGTAAATGTAAGAAAGAGAGCTGGTGTGGTCCTTATATAATGAATGAATAGAGGATGTTGCAGACAGTAATATGTAACTAATGCTAAAATTGCAGAGAAGCCATGTATTGTACACACAATAAATCAAGTCCAGTTTACCATTGTAGGGATCAGCTTCGTAGATAGCAGGGATCAGGACACAGAAGGATATGGAAAACACCATGTAATTCGTTTTGGGTTAAAGGGCATGTCCACGCCCCAAAATAAAATTTAACCCTCTACTGACCCCACTGTACAGTTTTAAAAAATCCTTACCTTACATCTCTGCTCCTTATGGTTCTCCTGCAGTGCTTGTACAAAGTCCAGGAAACAGAAGGTTAGGGGGGTGTCTTACTGATGAAAAGGTTCCTGCCTCTGAGAGGACAGTGGCATGTGCTGTGGAGCCAATTCCCCCCCTCCCACCATCCGGGTCCATCCTCCCATGCCCTTCCACTTAGCGTAAAATCAGTTCCAGATATGGTAGCTCCCCCCTGCCCATCCCTAGCCAGGTTATTTCTTTTCAAAAAAAAAAAGCATTCAGATTGGACTTACAGCCCATTCATTGTGATTGGCTGCATCTTTTTTAAAGAAGTAACATGGCGGTTAGGGGGAAGCTACCTTATATAAAAAAAAAATTTACGGTGTACATACCCTTGAAACAAAATGGGAAAATATTTATTTAGCCAAAATAAAGCCCAGACAATCTTTGCCATTCCCAATTTAAATGAGAAAATGGTAGCACAAAACCTTGCACTGCTTGTGTGCCAAACCCTCTCCTCCACGGTAACTCTGCTGTAACCCTCGTCAAATCTTTGACATCTTTCTCTGGCTTACTCTTGGCCACACATCATAGTCCTAATGGCACTCTGCCACATGCTTGTCCAGGTTCCTCCTGGATATACAGTCCTAGGGCCTAGCTCACCCCGACCATCAGCATCTGCTGCACAGGCCCCACCTTCTGAGATTTTTCATTCATTTTACAATACATGCTGGTCATGGATCCCAAAGAATCCGGTGGAAACCTAAGCTGTGCCAACTAATACATTAGACCATTTGCCCCAAATCCCAAACATATCTGTGCAGGAATAGTAAAAAGGCCAATAAGGGCTAGGCCATACTGATTGCGCTTTTAAAAGCGCACACCACATCAATTGGGCAACACTAGTGTGCAACTGTGCGCAAGATCCATTAATTGCATGTGGCAACACGCTCTCACGCACTGGGAACGCACGTGCTTCCGTTTGCGCGGGAGCAAGTTACAGTGTGGCCTCAGCCTAAATCCTGATTAAACATCCTATGGATCTCAGACCATATATTAGGATGATAGTACATAGTGTGTTTTGACCATAAGAACTTAAATCCACCATGCTTTTAAGACCAGTCACCTATTGGCATTAGAAATGTGCAACTGGAATCACACTATTACGGTCATAATTCTTAGTATGCACCGTTAAATGCAGGCTTTCACAGGCCAATTTTTGGATCGATACTCAATCAATACTATTGATTGAGTGGCTTATGAACAATCAGCTGCCCAGCAATATCAGTTCTCTTATTATACAAACACTGATCGGAATATACAGTATTTCAACAATGCCATTAACGGTCACATTGTCTGCTCAAGATATATGGCCGAAGGTGTTGTTGTTTAACTGGAACTTCCTGATAAATTTTCATTTGTAAAATATGGATTACTTTTTTGCAGCCATCTAACAGTGTATGGGCTGCTTAAAGGGACAGTTAAGTGGAAATTATCAGTGTTTGTTAAATTGATTGTGTAATGCCTTCTTGGTTATTCTACATATTTTCTCCTATTTTGAAAAATCAGTTGATTTCATACCCTTTGCTGTTCCCTGCTGTTGACATTAGTGAGCTGACATTTTAGGTTCTAACAGTCCTTCTTCTTCCCAGGATGCACCACATCCTTGGAATGTTCCCAACAGTAATTTCTACTGATTGGCTGTTGGATGGGTCAAAGATGCTCAGATCTCTACTGAGCAACTGAATCAACCCAGGCGCTGGGCCAAGGGCAAGACCATAATAGTCTCTATTAGGGGTCCTCTAAGCAGGAACTCAGTATTTCGGTTGCATTTATTTAGACACAGACAAAATGCTGAATGGGCAGGTTAAGGTCATTGGGATGAAAAAATACTGGGTTTTTTTCTGAAAAGCATATGTATTTGCACTGAACTTCCCCTTTAAGACTTGCAAAATTCCAAGACCTTCTTAAAGTGCTCCTATACCTCTCAACCTCTTCCCAATGAGAAAGTACTCAGGTTGAGGATCTAAACCCCAAGGTCCTCAACACTAGGTTTGCCTTGTAGCAGCAGAACTTATCTTTCAAAGTTGGGAACACAGTACTTGTCTATACTATCCACCCCTACACCCTTGCTTATATCTGGAATATGACTATTAGGAAGACAAATTCTGCAAAAGGTGAGTCCCAGACTCAGTGTGAAGTCGGTGCAAACTGGGACTGCCAGTTTCACCTTGGGGTGAAGACCTTTGTGGTTTAGATCTTTACCCTAGGTACATTCATGGGGGGGGTTGTTAAAAAGTATAGTTGCTCTTTAAAGCCATGCAAACCCAGGATTCCAACGGAATTTACTGATTGGCAATGTCTATGGATAGGTTGCGAAGCCGACGAGCTACCGCCATCAGCATTGCAACCTGTAAGACCAAACGAATACTTTCCATTGGATCATTGCCGGCTCCCTATATTAAGTATAGGGCGGCAATAACAATTTTCTAAGTGCATGGGCACGTATAAAGTATGTATGGAATGATTGTTCCTGTTTATGCCCGCATTGACAAACTCACCACATCTAGCTTTACATTTGTCAATTAATGTTTAATTATATTACATTTCTATCGACTTGTTAGCTGCAGTCAGTCAGCTGGTGATTAAAAAGGAACTGAACACAGATTTGATTGGAAAGTCACAGATTATTTGTAATATTGACTAGGTGTAGTCAGACCCATTGTAATGGGCACACACTGGATCTTGTCTCTATCTGCCTCTGCGCCTTATCTAACTTCTCCAACTCTCCCTTTCCTCTATTCTGTCTCGGCCGTAACCCCTAACAAACAAACGTACAGATGCAGGGACCTGCATAATCTCAACCCCCATTCGCTCTCTATCCCCCTCCAACAACTTGTCTCCATGCGCTCCTTCTCTGACCCTGAACTTGCAGCTGTCCACTACCAGAACAGTTCCCAATGCCCTCGACTCCCTTATGCACCCGTCGCCTTAGTCGCAAGAACCCAACCATGGCTTATGGACCAGATTAAAAAGTTGAAAAGTATAGACAAACGACGCTGGCGCAAGAGTAACAAAAATATAGACTTTCTCAAATTTAAAAGTGCCCTTTATCAGATCAGAAGTGATTTATCCTTAGCCAAACAAAACTACTTCTGTTCACTCGTATCCACACAATCCCATAATCCCACACAGCTCTTCAAAGTATTAAACTCCCTGCTCTGTTCACCACCTCCTCCCGCCTACTCCCTGTTTATCGGCTGATGAAATAGCCTCATATTTCACAGAAAAAAATCAAAATCATCCGAAATGGTTTTCCTGTGAACCCTAGCTCCTCCCTACAGCTTCCAACCACTATCATTGCACTGCCCAACCTCCCTTCATTGCTCACCCCCTCCATCACTAGCCCTACCACTGCACTGTCCAGTCTCCCTTCATTGGTAATTCCCTTTACTTGCCCCCTAACAAGCTTCACCATTATAACAGAACAGGTACTTTTATCTCTCCTATCCAGGACACGTCTCACCACCTGCCCCCTTGACTCTATTCCCGCTCACCATATTCCCCCTCTCTCCTCTTCCTTTAACTTGTCCCTATCCACTGGTATTTTTCCCTCTTCATTTAAACATGCCGTGGTATCCCCTATACTTAAAAAACCCTGCCTTGTCCTGTCTGCTCTTTCCAGCTACCGGCCTGTCTCCCTTCTCCCTTTTGCTTCCAAACTACTGGAAAGACATGTCTATGCTGACCTGGTCAGTCAGCTGTCTGCTAACTCTTTTTTTGACCACCTCCAGTCAGGCTTCTGCCCTTACCACTCCATGGAAACTGCCCTCACTAAAGTGACCAATGATCTATTTAGTGCTAAATCTAAAGGTTTGCTCATTCTTCTTGATCTGTCCTCTGCTTTTGATACTGTTGATCACCTTCTACTTATTCAGATCCTGGCCTCCTTAGGTATCCAGGACACTGCACTTTCTTGGCTATCCTCCTATCCCTCTGGTAGGACCTTTAGTGTGTTCCACTATGGAATTAGCTCCACCCCTCGCCCCCTCCCTGTAGGGGTTCTCAGTACTCGGCCCTCTTCTTTTCTCCATCTAAACCTATGGCCTTGGCCAACTCATTAGTTCATTTGGATTCAAGTATCACCTGTATGCGGATGATACCCAAATATACATATCTGCCCCAGATTTTCCTACACTGACATATCAAGTCTCCGACTGTCTTAGTGCCATCTCTGCCTTCATGTCCTCCCACTTCCTCAAACTAAACAAGACTAAACTTGTCCTTTTCCCACCCTCACAATCTGTTCCCCTCCCTAGTCTTACTTTTAATGTTAACAACACACCTATATCCCCATCTGCTCATGTCTGCTGCCTGGGAATAATGCTAGATTCCGATCTTTCCTTCAAACCCCATGTCAATTCGCTCCTGTCGACTCCAACTCAAAAACATCTCCCGCATTAGACCCTTCCTCTCGAATGAAGCTACAAAAATTCTAGCCCATGCCCTAATCATATCCCAACTAGACTACTGCAACACACTCCTGTTTGGTTTACCAAACAACCGCCTGCCTTCAATCCATCCTCAACTCTGCTGCCCAGCTCATTCATTTCTCTTCTTGCTTCTCTAATGCCTCTCAAAGGATCCAGTTCAAGCTGCTTACCTTATCCTATAAAGCACTATCCAACACAACCCCTCCATATATCTCAGATATGATCCAATATTGTCCCAGGTGCATCCTCCGCTCCGCAAACAATATCCTCCTCTCATCTACCCTTGTCACCTCTTCCCATGTCCACATTCAGGACTTTACTTGTGCTGCCCCTCTGCTCTGGATCTCTCTTCCTCCGTCTGTCCGTCACTCACTGTCCCTTAATACCTTCAAACGTAACCTCTTCAGACAAGCATATAACCTGGCCTAGACATTACCCCTCTTACTACCCAATATGATCTAACATGCCTTTTACACTCCACTGCCAATCTATTTACAACTTCTGATTCCCGTCACCTTATGTCTCACCCCTATGTCCTCTAGATTGTAAGCTCTTTTGGCAGGGTCCTCTCTCCTATTGTATTGCTGTAAGAAACTCATCAATTTGTTTACTTATATTATGTATTATGTGTGTATGTAATATGTATGACTTTGTATAACATGTAATACCATGTATGTAATGTATGACTATGTAATTGTAAAGCACCACAGAAGATATTGGCGCTATATAAATCCATAATAATAATAACAATAGGTGTGTGGCTAGCTTAAATTTGCATATGAAGTAAAAACAGATATCATAATGATAGCAATGCAAGTAGTGTGGTGACCACAAGGGTGTCTCTGTAATGAAGCAATATGAGCAAAATGCTCAGGGTAGGGCCCCTGCTAAATATCAGAGAGGCAGCAGGTAGAGCTCACTTTTATTTATTTATTTATTTTGAAAACCAGCAGGCAGAGCAGAAGGAAAATATAATCATGTGTGCATGACCCGTTATTTTTTCCCCTCTTAGCTCTGCACTAACTGATCATCATAGGGTAAGTGGGGTAATTATCTGTGTCTTCAGAGATGGGCACATCTTATTTTCAACATAGTTTGGGTGATCTCAGCATTAGGACATGTTATATGTACCTATCTGTGTGATCTGGGCATTAGGGCATGTTATACAGTGGTTGGCAAAAGTATTCGGCCCTCTTGAAGTTTTCCACATTTTGTCACATTACTGCCACAAACATGAATCAATTTTATTGGAATTCCACGTGAAAGACCAATACAAAGTGGTGTACACGTGAGAACGAAAATCATACATGATTCCAAACATTTTTAACAAATCAATAACTGCAAAGCGGGGTGTGTGTAATTATTGAGCCCCCTTTGGTCTGAGTGCAGTCAGTTGCCCATAGACATTGCCTGATGAGTGCTAATGACTAAATAGAGTGGACCTGTGTGTAATCTAATGTCAGTACAAATACAGCTGCTCTGTGACGGCCTCAGAGGTTGTCTAAGAGAATCTTGGGAGCAAGAACACCATGAAGTCCAAAGAACACACCAGACAGGTCAGGGATAAAGTTATTGAGAAATTTAAAGCAGGCTTAGGCTACAAAAAGATTTCCAAAGCCTTGAACATCCCATGGAGCACTGTTCAAGCGATCATTCAGAACTGGATGGAGTATGTATGTAAACCTACCAAGACAAGGCAGTCCACCTAAACTCACAAGCCGAACAAGGAGAGCGCTGATCAGAAATGCAGTCAAGAGGCCCATGGTGACTGGACAAGCTGCAGAGATCTACAGCTCAGGTGGGGGAATCTGCCCATAGGACAACTATTAGTCGTGCACTGCACAAAGTTGCCCTTTATGGAAGAGTGGCAAGAAGAAAGCCATTGTTAACATAAAAGCCTAAGTCCCATTTGCAGTTTGCCACAAGCCATGTGGGGGACACAGCAAACATGTGGAAGAAGGTGCTCTGGTAAGATGAGACCAAAATTGAACTTTTTGGTCAAAATGCAAAATGCTATGTGTGGCAAACTAACACTGCACATCACTCAGAACACACCACTGTCAAATATGGTGGTGGTAGCATCAAGCTCTGGGGGTGCTTCTCTTCAACAGAGACAGGGAAGCTGGTCAGAGTTGATGGGAAGATGGATGGAGCCAAATACAGGGCAATCTTGGAAGAAAACCTCTTGGAGTCAGCAAAAGACTTGAGACTTGGGCAGAGGTGCACCAACCAGCAGGACAACGACCCTAAACATAAAGCCAGGGCAACAATGGAATGGTTTAAAACAAAACATATCCCAGTGAAAGTCTGTGGCAAGATCTGAAAATGATGTTCACAAACGCTGTCCATCTAATCTGACTGAGCTGGGAGCTGTTTTGCAAAGAAGAATGGGAAAGGATTTCAGCCTCTTGATGTGCAAAGCTAGTAGAAACATACCCTAAAAGACTGGCAGCTGTAATTGCAGCAAAAGGTGGTTCTACAAAGTATTGACACAGTGGGCTGAATAATTACGCACACCCCACTTTGCAGTTATTGATTTGTTAAAAACGTTTGGAATCATGTATGATTTTCGTTCCACTTCTCACTTTTTGTATTGGTCTTTCACGTGGAATTCCAATAAAATTGATTCATGTTTGTGGCAGTAATGTGACAAAATGTGGAAAACTTTAAGGGATGCCGAATACTTTTGCCAACCACTGTATGTATCTATGAGGGCTAGGGTTAGGTTAGTTAGGGCCCTGCTGAAAGATTCTACCTTGGCGTGGTGGCAGGCTTACAAATCTTTTGCAAAACAATCTTTTGTCTTTTTAAGGAACTGTATAAATGCCGCTGTGATGTTAAGTTTAAAAAGACATGCTGTGAGATTCAATAAAAGTTCTCATTGTTAAAAATTGTGCTAATTTTGTCCCAACTAGTTAGATCTTATTTAACATTTGAAAGCTAACATCTAATTGGTTGTGGCAAAATTAGCACCATTTTTAACAATAAGAACTTTTATTGAATCTCCCTGCAAATGTTTAGCCATGCACACCTAAGTCTGGTTGCGGTGGCGCATTTCATGGCAACTAGTGGTACATAGAGGAGGCATTAAAAAATTTGGCTCAGGTGGCAAAAACCTTAGGAGACGGTTCATATGTATGGCCACCTTAAGAATTTGCAACTGGACTAAGAAAACATGTGAAAACTTTCTGTTTCCTGTTCTGTATATCACCAACAAAATACAATTTTAAGTGCTGATTTTGCAATTATTATTATTATTATTATTATTATTTTTGGCAATACTTTTCTGGGAAAGAGAAATTCTCATTTAAAAAAAAATACATAATGAATGTAGATTATCAGCAGTTAATGAAAAGGTCTGCAAGCCTG
Organism: Hymenochirus boettgeri; assembly: GCA_019447015.1. NCBI lineage: Eukaryota > Metazoa > Chordata > Amphibia > Anura > Pipidae > Hymenochirus > Hymenochirus boettgeri. The sequence goes on from CM033473.1 coordinate 114,315,464, forward strand.
GATATCAGCCCAGTTTACCAAGTTCTAAGTTTATCATTGTATATATATATAGATAAGATATGTAAGCATACAATGAAAAAGTAAACAGAAATAATAATCATGCTTATAAAACAAGTAAAATATTTGTTTTTAAATCCGGCCATAGACTTAAGATTATGATTTCTTCCCAACTACCTGAGTTAATGCGTGTGTGTGTACAGGTGCCCGGTTCACGGTCAGATTCCATCGTGAGCTATTACAGAGCCCATTGAGTTTGCAGAGGAAGCAAGAACCGGGGAGATCAGAAAAATTGAGCTTCGGGGTCCGTGGGGAGACAGTATAACAGTCTCAGGTTTGGGGAAGATGTGGTCCTGGAGGTAAGTAAAAAATGTTAGTATGAGGGTACATACTTAAATCTGCAGACTCCTGTCTTTTCCTGTGTGGGTTACAGACAGGATATAAATCTGCATATTATGTGAGTTCATTAACTATTAAAAACCCTACACACATTTCTGACTCTAATACTTTGTATAGGGAGATTGTTCAGGTGGCCAGCAGTCAGTATCAGCTTGCTATACTTTAATATAGTGGTCAATAATATTTTTGTCATCATGACCAAGAAATCTTGCAACCAAGGCCAGTATTTTGTTGGCTGCATAATTGCATGTTTTTCTACCACACTTGGGACCAACTCAGCCTAAAAGGCAAGTTCCCTTCCTCTAAACACTACATTGTATTCAATGAAATCTGCTGATAATAATAAAGATGGCCATTGATCAATCAATGTAAATACATTCATTTTATGTAGATACAGTATGAGAACTTTTAGATATGGACATTTATCAGGTTGTTTAAACATTATAGTGATCTGTGATACACATTTCAGCATTTGCCCAATAAAACATTTACTGAAGCGCCGTACACGTGCGAACCACAACTATAAGACAAAAGGTTGTTTCTGGTCGGGCAGATCTTTGACACCTGACAGAACATGCATAGACTGTCACTGACCGATAGTCAAATCTATCACAGCTTTATTGCGGGATGGATAAATCTTAAGGCTCCCTTGTTCTGTTTGAATTAAAGCATTGCTTGCATATTTCACTGAATACAATGTAGTGTTTAGAGAAAGGGAACCTGCCTTTTAGGCTGAGTCCCCATTCAGACATATACATACTGTATACAGCAATTGTTCAGTAACATGAAACACAGCTGAGCTCAACTTACAGTGACTGACACTGTGTCTCACACTGACTCTCTCCCTCCAACTTCAGCATCGCCAGGAGACTCAATGCGCAGCCGCAGACAGGCCTCTCTCTTGCTCAGTAGTCTCCTGTACCCCCTCCCACTGCGTGCGTGCGCGCAGGGACGTGTTGCCGCACATAGAGGGCAGCAAGCTTCAACGACGTGTCTACATTATATGATCTAGCGCAACTTGCCAGGTTACGGCCGTGATACCAGGAGCATTTCATTCTAAAGGTATAGTGTTCCGGTTCGGCCCAGATCTGACTCTTCCCGGGAGTTAAGTATAACGGGACTGCTACCTAGAACCAGGGTTGTCCCGGTAAATCCGGGACTATTTGCAACTGTGCAGTTTGTTGTGATATTTATTGGTGGATATTAATAGTGACGGTGTTTGGAAAGTAGATTCAGTCTGTACAGACCGTGTTAACAATCTCGTATAATGTCAAGTGTAATGATAATAGTTCATGAACTCACATACCCACACACTGTATATATAACCACACACACACTGTATATATAACCACACACACACTGTATATATAACTACACACACACTGTATATATAACCACACACATTATATATAACCACACACACACACTGTATATATAACCACACACATTATATATAACCACACACACACACTGTATATATAACCACACACACTATATATAACCACACACACTAAAAAAAGTTTAGCAACGTTTCGGCCTTGGTTTAGTGGTTAGATAAGGATATGTTTTATGATAGGCACACGTGTCAAATTGTGTCAAAAACATATTGGACATGCCAGTAATTTTTATCCGATCCTGCAGTTTAATACATAGGTTTAGGCTGTATGTCTTTCTTTTGTTCTGGCATAATAACAAGTTTGAATGCTTTAGAGGATGTTTGTAGTTGTAGTCTAGCACAACCTTAAAACCCAATAAAAAGAAAAATACCATTTAAATTCTCTCAGAGAATTCTACAAGACCTCCATATAAAGGGTTGAATTGGAGGTGCTACTACCCTTTCCTTTATTTTTGTGGATTAGGTCAGGAATTTGACTTTGCCATTCCAGTACATTCTTTATTCTTCTTTAACCATTCTTTGTTAGAACAACTTGACATTATGTTCATTTACAGATATCTTGAAATTTTACTTAAGAATTCTAGTTAATATTTTCATCAATGATGTGAAGCTGTCCAGGGCAACGCACCCATCATTTTGTTTACAGATGGGATTAGGTTCTTATGCTGAAATACAATGTTTTTCTTTCTCCAAATAGTTGCTCATTTAAAGGGCAACTAAAGTTAAAAACAAATTGGGCTTTAAACAAAGTACACAGTGCATTGGACATAATAATGTGTTTGGCCATGCCATTACCATTTTTTGTGCGAACTGCCATTACCATTTTTTGTGCGAACTGAATGCGCTCCTATAATCAATTGTTGCAAAAATTACGATTGTATTGTATTTCCATGCGCGTTACTGTCCACTGATTTATAAACGATCGGTAACTTTTGGCGGCCGAGTTTCCTGCCCTTTTCGCCAAAATCGCTGTTAATGCGATTTATAAAAGGGCGAAACCCGGCCGCGAAAAGGTAACGCCTCATTAACTTTTCATGCTTCATGCATCAGTTACCACTCTCTTCTATTTATAAAGCGGCGGTAACTGATGCCACCATTTATAAAGCGGCGGTAACTGATGCCACTTCGCCACCATTTGAACCCTCACGCAGCTCGGCGTGCTGGCGTTGTGACATCATGACGTCTCTGACGTTGTGCACCCGGAATCGCAGAGCGGTGTGGGACTGGAGCAGCAGGTAAGTTCCTGACACAAATCACTGGTTTTGGTTGGTTCATTTGGTTAGATTCAAAGGTGTTTAGATTTAAATGTACAATGTCTCAATTTAAAAGGACAATTATACTTACCTCCTTCTTGTTCCTCTCCTTCCACACTTGAAAAGTACCCAGGGTGAGGACCTTAACTGCTACTTACTAGAAGCGCTCCTTTGCCGTCCGGCTCCTCTTCGTGTTCTGACTGCAGTCTGTGACTGATAAATGGGAAGACACGCTCTACGAGAAGCGTGTCTTCCCATTGGCCCCATCGCAGACAGTGAGTGACAGATGGATGAGGTGGGGACCTGTATGATGAAGGGCGCTGCTAGGAAGTATTACAGGAATTCTGTAAAGTACTCAGAGTTGAAGATCTAGCTGTTTAGGACCTCACCCTGGGTACCCTGTGGATCACAGGTTAGGTGAGTATAACCCTTTAAGTGCCAGAAGAATTTAAAAAATGTTTGCGTTAACTGCCAGAAGAATTTTCAGGATTTTGCCCTTAATCGCTTTAGACTAATTTTACAGTAGGAAACCTTGCAGTAAATCAGGAATATTATACATTGTTTTTTTCAGCACAAAGTGTACTTTAACATGGTAACAGAATTTTGTAGTAACTTATGGAAATTTTTTCTCATAAAAGTTTTTTATTTGAGGTTCTTGAGTGGTAGTCATATAAAATACATTATATACGTTATTTGTATTCTTAAAATTGTGATGGTAAAAGTTTTCAAGGATTACATACAACAGATATGAACTTATTTTCCTGCCGCTGTGTTAACCTCAGTATTTTGAGTAGGGGGGGGGGAGAGGAGGGTGGGGAGGGGTAACTGGATGTGGGGGGAAGGGGTGGGGAATGGGTGGAGGGGGGTAAGAGAAGGGGGGGGGAAGGGAGGGGATAACTGGTAGGTATAGAGACAAAGATTGATCGTATACATCTTTGGTGGAGTATTCTATACCAATAACATAACAATTAACTTATAACTTAAGCAAGCTATATTAGGTAGGAAAGTAAACTCTATTGTTAAAGTTACAATTTCTTAGCAGAGAGTAAAGATGGGTACCGTACTTGTTCGTTGGGTCCTCAGCGCTGGTAGTAATTTTGGAGTTGAGATAGCCACCCCGGATGGGGCCGCCCGCATAAGGGGGGGGGGCGGGTGGCCCCAGGCCCCTCAGACTCACCGACCAAACTGGGGTATATCTTGTTCAGTTATAATTTTAGGCTTGTGGGTTCTGATTAGGGGGATCCATGTCCAACAACCATGCATCCCAGATTTTGTCGAAATAGTTAAGTTTGTTTCTAGCAATATATACTGTTTTTTCGTTATAGTAGACAGACCAGGTTTTATAGATCAGAAGGGACAAGGGGGTGGTGGGGATTTCCAGGATGATGCTATTAGTGAGCGGGCGACAGCACAGATGATATGATATAGTTTGTTTCCGGTGGAATTCAGGGTGGTAGAGTTCTTGTTGAATAGGGCTTCCCAGGGGTTAGGGGATAGCCTTACGTGAGGATTTTGTTAAGAGGGTGTAGCATTCGTTCCAGAATTTTTGGATTTCGGGACAGGACCCACAGCAGTGGGGAGGTCTGCAACTTTTTGGCAGGTTCTGTAGCAGAGGGGGGATGTCTGCGGGAATATTTTGTGAATGTGTGTTGGTGAGCGATACCAGCCATGAGGATTTTAAAGCTTTTCCTGTAATATTGTGTTATTGGTACATTGTAAGGTTTGAGCCTATTGCGTTCCATTCGTCTTGTGTTAACTTGTGTCAAGCCATGTTGCCATTTGTCTTGCATTGGGAGTTTCTGTTGAGCCTTGAGGGAGGGCAATTGGTGGTAGATTTTTGTAATTTTGTGGGGGGCGTTGGGTTGTGATATGCTAGTTTTCTAGTGGGGTCAGTAAGGGAGGATCGTGCAGGTTGTAGTGATTTGGTGAACGCTGCCAGTTGCTGGTATCTGAGCCATTCTTTGGGTGGGATTTTCCAGGTTGACTTTAGGTTTCCCAGGGTAATTTGTCTTGTGGAGCGATCTGGAACATCCGATTATCCCTCTGTCGGACCATTCCTTCCAGTCAAGAGGTTGTAGGCCTGGGGTAAAGGCTGGATGTTGTTGGTATAGGTGTCATTAGAGAGTGAGGGGCGTCTCAGGTTATGATTTTGTGTGGCCTGTTTCCAGTTTTTCAGGGTTGTAGCTATAATTTAGTTGTTTGAGGGTTTGGGGGATGTGGTAGGGTCCCCCTAGGTTGTGATTGGTTTACAGTCTGTTAGTTCTAGTTCTAGCCATCTAGTTTTCCCAGGTGGTGAGTGCCACGAAAGGGTTTGGGCTGTTCTTGCTGCTTGATAGTAAAGAAAGAGATCTGGAAGGGCCGCCCCGAGCCCAGCCCTGGGCCGGCAGAGGGTCGTTTGCTTTTCTGGAAATTTTACTGGAATTATGGATAAAATATGTAAAAAAAAAATGCAAAATTTGCAAATTTTCATGGATTATAGTTATCTTAAGGTTACTCTCAAAAATCTTACTGTTTCTAAAATCTCTGATACTCCCGAGTACAACGATACCAGATATATGTAGGTACCCGACTTTTCCTGTACAGGAGACCCCCCCCAAACTAAAACTGCACCTTCTAGAATATTACACCAAATTAAAATGTATAACCACTACTGACAGTTAACATAGAATATCTACCAAATTAATTAAAATATCCCCACAAGTGAGATATTTTTAGAAACTACACACCCACAAGATTTTATGAGATACCCGGACGCAGCTCTTCCTCCAATTGTAAGTTATTTTCTCACATTTTCCTTTTTTTCCTCAACTGTAAAATCAGAGACAAAATCAAATGCGAATTTCAGCTAAAAACTGTGGAGGAAAGTTGAAACGCATCTCAAATATGAAAGCCTAACCCCTCCCGAATAAAACGGTATGCCACATTCATGGGTGTACCCAGAGACATGGCTACCAACTAACCCAGAGCGTGACCAGTGCCAATGCAGTAGCAGCAAAAAAAAAAAATTAGCCAGTTTTGTATTTGAACAGTCTGCAGTTTTTCCACAAACCCCCCCCCAACTCAGAAATACCCCCACAAACTATATATTCCAGAATCTACACACCTCAGCATGTAACTCTGTAGTTCGTTCATTCATACCATCAATGGTGTGGGCGCAGTTCTTCGTAGAAGTTTGCACTTTTACCAGAGTTTCCAAAAAAATTAACATCAACAACATTCAAAAAGGTAAAAATCATGCCAAAACCCCATGGAATGTAAAAAAAGTTACCAAATATCAATCTCCCAAATGTCTGAATCAAACAGTATGCCATGTGTGGTTACACACGTGGACGTGGAAGCGAAAAGCCACAAAGTGAGACAATGCACGATGGCTCAGAAACGGCAAAAATATTGCCAACTCCGAATTTGGACAGTCTGCCGTTTTTTCCACAAAAACCCCCCGTAACTTAGAAATAACCCCCACAAACTATATATTCCTGAAATCTACACCTTCAGCTATATAACACTATAGTTTGTTCATTCATACCATCAATGGTGTGGGCGCAGTTCTTCGTTGAAGTTCCCATTTGTCTGAAAAAGTGAACAAAAAACAACTTCAAAAGGTAGAAATCATACCAAAACCTCAAGGACTCTAAAAAAAAGTTACTAAATATCAATCTCCCAAATGTCCTGAATCAAACGGTATGCCAAATGTGTGGTTACACACGTGGACGTGGAAGCGAAAAGCCACGAAGTGAGACAATGCACGATGGCTCAGAAACGGCAAAAATATTTAGCCAACTCTGAATTTAGACAGTCTGCAATTTTTTCCCCACAAACCATATATTTCTCGAATACACACACCTTATCTACGAATTTTGTAGTTTGTTTATTGCACCATCAATGGTGTGGGCGCAGTTCTTTGTAGAAGTTCGCAGAGTTTAGCAGATTTTCTAAAATATTTGAAAAAAAAAACACTCTCAAAGGTAGAAATCATGCCAAAATCCCAAGTAATGTAAAAAAAAGTTACCAAATATCAATCTCCTAAATGTCCTGAATCAAACGGTATGCCCTATGTATGGTTACACATGCAAACGTGAATCAACTAGCCACAAAGTGAGCCAATGAACAATGGCATATACAGCAAATTTTCAGATTTGTCAGACTAAACACCCCTCTATATTAGAAAAACCCCAAAACTATATATTTTGGAAACTACACACCTTCAGCTACAACAATAGTGTGATTCTTTAGCATACCACCAATGGTTGGGGCGCAGTTTCATGTAAAATTTCGCTTTTTTACCAGATTTTCAGGAAAAAATATATTAAATACAATTCAAAGTTAAAAATCATGGCAAATTTCCATGTTATGTTAAAAAACATTTCAATCTTCCAAATTCCCTGAATAAACGGTATGCCAATGCGTGGATGTACTCAGGGAAATGGCCACCAACTAGCTCAAATGGGACGCATGCACAAGTGTAATTTCAAGAAAAAAATCAAAGTGCTCTGTAATTTCAAACAGCCCCAAAACTTGGAAATGCCCCACAAATAAAACCCCCAATTAAATATCAATCTCCCACATGTTCTGAATCAAACGGTATGCCCTATGTGTGGATGTACACAGAGACGTGGCCACCAACTAGCTCAAATGGGACGCATGCACAAATGCAATTACAAGAAAAAATCAAAGTGCTCTGTAATTTGAACAGCCTACACTTTTTCTAAGGAAACAGTCCCGAAACATGGAAATTCCCCCACAAAACTATATATTTTTGGAATCTACACACCTTCAGCTATGTTACGGTGCCATGCTTTCATACAAACATGGAATCCATACCCAGTGATCCAAGAAAATCCGTGTTTTACGAGGTTTTGTGAAAATTAAATAAGATGATCCAAGGATTGAAAAGTTCCCAGTAATTTCAGAGACGTGGCCACCAACTAGGTCAAATTGGACGCATGCACAAGTGTAATTGCAAGAAAAAATACTGCTCTCTAATTAAACAGCCCCAACAGATCTTCATTGGCAAAGATCAATAATTTGGTGATCAGAAGTGATCACAAATTTTGATCTCTGTCCCCATTTTTTTCTAAGTCTTCGCTAAGTAAAGACTTGAAAAATCCATTTGTGAATGGACTTTAGTTCATCACAAAATGTATAGTAAAGCTGTCAGATGACAGCTTTTACTTACAGGTATTGCAGGTGATCTGAATGGAGATCACACGCAGTACCTCCCACTTGCAAGCCTCATACCACTTTTAGGGAAGACCCTGGTGAAGGAGGAAGTTCCGTGATGTCACCGGGGTCTCCCTTTCCTCTGCAGCTACTTCCTCCACGTGGGACCGGCTTCAGCCTGCGGGACCCGGCTAAAGGTAGGGATATCTTCCGATCCCCCCCTTGGATTTGGACACAACCGATCGAGGGGGCTAGGGGGGCAGTTGAATGCTGCCCCCCGATCGCCCCTAGTGGGGGCCAAATTTTTGCCTGCAGTGGGGAAGCCACAGATCGTGTATTCACAATCTGTGGCAGTTTGGTCATTCACTGCACAGATCGTGAATATACGATCTGTGGCAGTGAAAATGTTAATGTAAATTAAACCTTAAATACATATCCTCCAACATTTTCTTTCTTAATAGTTACATTTATAGAAACAACATGGTGCAGAGCTGCAGGTGGAGTAAAATGATGTAAACATTATCTTAGTACAGCTCGGTGCAATGCATTTCTTTGCAGTGTACCTATTTAAAGTGGAATATTGGAGGGTATGCATAACATAAGTAATTATTATGCTTTTAATCAGGTGGTAAGAGATGATGGGACCTGTAGTTCAGCCATTTGTACTTTAAGTATGATCCAATACAAAAATTCTACTCAGATGCACATGAATAGGCTCTAACCCCTGTCGGGCTTAGAATAATAAAGATGGTCCATTCATTATATATTCCACATAATAGTTTAGAACGTACTAAATAGGGGAGGTCCGGGGATACAGACCCCAGACCTGTAGCTATATAGCTGTCTCACTTTTCTAATTAAATCTTGTAGTGTCGAATCACTGGCATTCACCCTTTGGTATGGGTGACCCGGGTGCAGCCAGATCCAGGTCCTTCACTTCGACTGATAATGCAAAACAAATAATCAAATATGCACTCCAGACATAAGACACACTCGCTGTAGAGTCAGATAAAAGGACTTCTTTATTTCCTCATATTCGCACCACCAGACTAAGATCAAATCTGTTCAAAATGCATCATTTGACTCTACCGTGAGAATGTCTTATGTCCGGTAGATGTCTGGTGTGCACTGCATATTTGATTATTTATAAAGGGCCGAAAATAGCGCCCTGAAATTACCACCGCACATCGCAGAGGAAAAATACCGCTTTCGCCATATTTATAATGGACCCGACGCCTGATCATAGCGTTTGCTACCCCAGGATCCTTTGGAACTTACCTCTCCTGGTTCCAGCGACTACATTGCAAGTTCCAGAGGAATACTTACCTTGCCAGTTCCAGAGGATTACTTACCTTGCCAGTTCCAGAGTCATACTTACCTTACCTGTTCCTGATCTTTACTTACCTCGCCAGCTCCAGAGACTACATTACCTGTTTCTGCATCCCAGCTCCCAGCAGCACCTTCTCCTTGGTATCCAGTTTCCGGTGGTGTCTCAGTATCCTGCATACAATTCCCATCAGCCTTATCTGCTCCAGTATCCAAACCTACAGACGCGGTCTCCTCCTGAAAGCGTACTTGTGAGTTCACCAGCCTTATTTATTACAGTACGATCGGGTCATGGAAACGCCTGAGGAGGCCATGGCAGATTTAGGCAAGACACTCCAGGCATTGTCTAAACGCATGGATGTATTTGAACACCATCAAGGGCAGTTGGCCCAATACATGGATTCTCTTGCTGCTCGACTTCCCCTGGCTCCAGCTTCCTACGCCAGCTTCCGGTGCCGTCTGGTCCTGCCGATCCTGCGCATCATAGAGAACCCCATATACCTTCACCTTCCAGTTTTGATGGTAATGCCCAAGCCTGCCAAGGATTCTTAAACCAGTGCCGGATTCAATTTGAACTTCAGCCATCTCATTTTGTTTCTGAGCGGGCCAAGGCTGGCTATATCATCGCCTTGCTTGAAGGTAACGCCTTGGCTTGGACCTCACCCTTATGGGAGAAAGACGATTCCATAGTCAATAATATTACAGCCTTCTTGAACATGTTCCGCAAAGTTTTTGAAGCTCCAGGAAGATCTTTAGCTGCTTCTTCCTGCTCGATGCAATCCGTCAAGGCTCTCGTTCAGTGGGACAGTATGCCATAAAATTTCGTGCTGTAGCAGCGGAGATGTCCTGGAATAACAAAGCACTTACTGCAGCCTTTATGCAGGGACTTTCAGACCGCCTTAAGGATGACCTAGTTTCTAGAGAATTGCCTATCCTTTTGGAATAGTTAATAACCCTCTGTATCCAGATTGATACCCATTTCCAGGAGCAACAGACAGAGAGATCTACGGCTCGCTACAACTTGCCTAAAACCCTATCTCATCCTGTCCGATCCTCTCTACCTTTAGTCCCTTCTGCAGATGAACCTATGCAGATTGGTGGCACCCATCTTTCCTCCAAAGAAAAACTTCGTAGACGTACTAATGGACTTTGCCTTTATTGTGGGCACCTTGTCAAAAATTGTCCCTTGAAGTCGAGGAAACTCCAGGACCTAGAAGCTAAGGAGGAGCTCCTTCTAGGTAATCTCAAGTCTCCTACTAGATGTGAACCACTCAAACTCTTCCTGCCAGTCACTATATGCTTTAATTCTCAATTATTTTCTACTCAGGCCTTTGTTGATTCCGGGGCAGCAGGGAATTTCATTGACTCTACCTTTGCATCCCAACTTGGCCTTCCCCTTTTTCATCTGCAGCAACCTGCAGGGTCCTGGCTATGGACAATAAACCTTTGGCCTCAGAATTCATCTCCCAGTCTACTTTTGAAGTCCTATTTCGTGTTGGCATATTAAAGAACATTTATCCTTTCTTGTGATCCAAAGCCCATCTGCCCCACTGATCCTTGGACTTCCGTGGCTCCGGTTACACAACCCTGCTATTGACTGGTCTAATAATGAACTTAAGTCTTTGAGTCCTTTCTGTTTTGGTAATTGCCTTCCTACTTATTCATTATTCCGCCGCCAACTGTGAGAATAAACCTTTGGGAAATCTCCCTGAATGCTATCAAGACTTTTCTGATGTTTTCTGTAAAAAGCAAGCAGAGAGGCTACCACCTCACCAATCCTATGATTGCCCCATCGATCTTCTCCCTCGTACTATACCTCCTCGGGGACACACATACCCTTTTTCCCCCTCTGAAACTCTAGCCATGAAAGAATACATTAAAGAGCATTTGTCTTGGGGATTCATTCAACCTTCCACTTCCCCAGCTGGAGCAGCTTTCTTTTTTGTCGAAAAAAAGGACGGAGGTCTACGCCCTTGCATCGACTACTGGGGATACTCTGGACAGTCACTACGAGTATCTTGTAATGCCCTTTGGCTTCTGTAACGCCCCAGCAATATTTGTGAATTACATTTGACCTGTTGGGAATTTCAGTAGTCGTATATCTCGACAACATTTTAATCTCCTCTCAAGACCCTCACATCGCCGCCATGTTTACAAGTGTTACTTCGTCTAAGAGAAAATAATTTATATGTCAAAATGGGAAAGTGCCTTTTTGAACGTTCTCAAGTATCCCTCTTGGTTGTATTGTCTCCGCCCAAGGTTTCCTGATGGATCCTGTTAAATTTTCAGCCATTCAAGATTGGTCTGTACCTATGGGAACCAAAGCTATTCAAAGATTCAACGGCTTTTACAGTTACTGCCAATTATTACAGACAATTCATGAAAGGGTTCTCTTCTATTATCTCTCCTATTTGAGCCCTCATCAGGAAAGGTGGTAGGCCTAATTTGTGGTCCCCTGTAGCCCTTTAAGCCTTCAGACAACTCAAAGAAGCTTTTGCCTGCACACCAGTGTTAGTTCATCCAGATCCTTGCCTCCCCTTTTACATTGAAGTTGACGCCTCCGACTTGGGTGCGGAGCCGTTCCAGAAACAAGGCATCAAAAGGAAACTACAGCCTTGTGATTACTTTTCTAAAAAGTTCCAACTCAACGAACGGAACTATGATGTCGGTAATCGGGAACTTCTTGCCATCAAAATGGCCCTTGAGGAGTGTTGTCATTTGTTAGAAGGCACCTCTTTACCTGTTACCATCCTTACTGATCATAAGAAATCTCAAATACATTCACAATCTTAAAAGGTTAAATCCCCGCCAAGCATGATGGTCCTTATTCTTTTCCCGGTTTAACTTTATCATCACCTACCAACCTGGCTCCAAAAACAAGAAAGCAGATGCCCTCTCCAGATCATTTGTTGCTTCAGACTCTTCTAACCGAGATATGGACCCCATTATCCTGACTACTAAAATCCTAACCTCTATTACGCCTCAGCTCTGTTCCCGAATTCGAACTGCCCAAAACTATGCTCCTTCTGACACACCTTCAGGTAAAATCTTCTTTCCTGTTCCTTTGGAAAACTGTCCTTCAACATATTCATTGTTCTAAGCAAGCTGGACATCCTGGTATTAATAAAACATTTGACTTCTTGCCTGTTCCCTATGGTGGCCTAGGATAAGGAGAGATGTAAAAGACTCTATCCAAGCCTGTACTAGCTGTGCTCAGTCTAAGTCTTCTAGAACTCCTTGTGGTCTTCTGCAACCCCTACCCATTCCGTCCCGAACTTGGACCCATTTATCTATGGACTTTATAGTTGAACTTCCTCCTTCCAAGAAGAATACTGTTATTTGGGTCACGTTAGACCGCTATAGCAAAATGGCCCACATTGTTCCACCTCCTAAGCTACCATCTTCAGTGGAGTTAGCACAACTATTTATTTCACAAATTTTCTGCCTTCATGGACTTCCTTCTGAAGTAGTGTCTGACAGAGGTACTCAATTTGTTTCTAAATTTTGGAGAGCTCTATGTAACTTTATGGGCATTAAGTTGCAATTTTCTTCAGCTTACCACCCGCAGTCCAATGGGGCTACTGAACGCACTAATCAGTCTCTTGAACAATACCTTTGTTGTTACATTTCCTACACTCAGGGTGATTGGTCAAATCTTCTGCCTTGGGCCGAGTTTGCCCATAACAATGCACCTCATGCCTCTTCTGGAAAATCCCCCTTTTTATGTGTCTTTGAAACTAATCCAAAATGTTTTCCCCAAGATTTTCTTTTCACACAAGTACCCACAGCCAACAACTCTGCTGCCCAGATGTCAGCAATCTGGCATTCTACCGAAGTCTGCCTAAAAAACTGCAGCTGACAGGAGACTTAGGGAACCTCCATCTTACTCTGTAGGAGATAAAGTATGGCTCTCCTCTGCTCATATTAATCTACGTGTTCCCTCCTCCAAATTAGGACCCAAATTCATTGGACCCTTCCCTATTCTGGAATTGGTTGGTCCGGTGGCTGTTTGTCTCCAGCTTCCTTTTAACATGCGGCTTCCTAATGCATTTCATATTTCTCTCATCAAACCAGTATGCACTAACCAATATTCCACGCCTCATCTGTTTCTTGCCCCAATTTCTGTTGATGGTCAACAAGAATTTGAGATCGAGAAGGTATTGTACTCTAGATTCTTTAGAAGATCTCTTCAGTATCTGGTCCAGGTTTCCCAGAAGAAAGAGCCTGGATTAAACACTTGGACCTGCATACTCCTCTTCTGGTCAAGGTTTTCATAAGAATTTTCCAGACAAACCTGGCCCGTTGAGTCCAGTGGCCCCCCGTAAAGGGGGGGGGGTACTGTCAGGAATTTACCTGCTGCTCCGTTCCCACGCTGCTCTGCGCTTCCGGGTGCACGGCATCGGAGACGTCATGACATTCAAGGGTTCAAATGTAGCAATCGTAACGTTTGCTACCCCAGGCTCCTTTGAAATTTACCTCTCCTGATTCCAGCGACTACCTTGCCCGTTCCAGAGGAGTACTTACCTTGCCAGTTCCAGAGGAATACTTACCTTGCCTGTTCCAGAGGAATACTTACCTTGCCTGTTCCAGAGGAATACTTACCTTGCCAGTTCCAGAGGAATACTTACCTTGCCTATTTTAATATGGGATAGTCAAAATGGGAGCTTAAATCACACCCCTGTGACTGCTAAGGGGTCTCCATGTGAATACTGAAAGGAAGTGGTAATGTCAGTATAACATCCAATGATGTGCTATTTGTAAAACATGAGGCAATTATAGCCAATCCAAAAAAAAGGATGTGATGTGTATTGTAATGGACATATACACAAAGGCTTCTTATATACCACCTCTAGCCTACAGGTGGTATCAGTGAGTAATAAAAGACTAGATATCAGTCAGATAGACAGTCAGCAGCATTTTTGATACTTTGTTTATTCTCAAAGCCCAAATTAGTGAATTTTTTTTTTAATCTTAGTAAGTGGTTAGACCCGGTACCCAATTTATTAGGAAAGACCTGAAAAAGAAAAAGAAATAAAAAATTAGATAAAATGTCATGTACTCCAGCATTGTATTCAGAGCTCTCATTGTATTTAGAGCTCTTATTGCATTCATGGAATTGTGTAATTCTGTATAGATTCCACAGCAAACCTCCCTTCTCTGATCGAAGCTTAAAGGGCATCTATACCAAAAAATAGTTTATTTTAAATTGACCATAACTAGAAACTATAATTCTTCCAAACTACCACTGTATCATTTTTTTGTTGATCTTCCCCCTATTTCTTTAGATATCCAATCTAAAACTTCTTATATTTCAGCTGTCAATCAAGTTCCTTGCTCTCAAAGACTATTCTTCTGTGAGTAGTTTTACTTTAGCTGGAATGGCAACAGAGTTTTGATAGTTGGAATGCTGTGTGCAGGCCTTACAGTTGGTTTGTGGGGGAAAAAGTCAGGTCAGATGGAAGTGGGAGTAATTAAAAGAGGGAGAGGGTTACTGCTCGTAAACAAAATGTGTGCTGGATTGAAGGCATGCAGCAACACACACAAATCAGAGTAAGTGCTACTTACATGTATTCATTTATAGATTAAGATGAGGCAAAGCCATTTTTTCAGTATAGTGTCCCTTTAAAACTATACTCTTGGGTTTTATTTTCAAACATCTTTGATGGGTGACCATTTCAGCTTAAGTAACAACAGTCTTGAATTTTCTCTATTTGCACACAGTCTGTCTGACTGTTCGGTGAAGTCCAAACTGTTCAGTGATTGTCTAGTAATATTTTCCTGCATTATGGGCATCAACAAACTTTTTTTTAATGTCCATACACCTCCTTTGTTTGAGCAATGAGTACGTACACAAATGTGTCATGATTGTTATCAGACTTTTCTGGATATAAACGATTTACTCAAAACAGGGCTACTTTCACGAGGGCGTTATTCCTAAGTGGTTTCAGATAATTGCCTTTAGAGAAACGCCAGGGAACCGCTTAGGTATCTTTCAGCAAACAACATTTGTCGTTTGTCTGAAAGTAGCCTTACTTTCAGACAAGAATTCACTTACTTTTGACACAATCAGATGTGTTAATTGATAATTTTCTAATAAATTCACAATAAATACATAATAACATAAATACAATACAACATTAATATAATTTTGTTTCATTTGTCAGACTTCTTTAAAAATCATTTGATGTTTAGGTCATAATCATAATCAACAACAGTTGATCTGAAACGAGTTGGAATTAACTTTGGCTGTGCTGTGTAAGATTAATTGAATATTATTTGATGTGTTTCTGAGTGAGAACCAATTTGTATGTGACTGAAGAAACATACATATTTACACTTGTCTTATATTATTATATTTTATGCTTCTAAATTTTTCAAATATATACTTATTTGTTATTAAAGAAGATGTTACTGAGGGAAGAAGAAAATGCTGAAAAGGATTAAGTATTTCAGGATTTGAAAATGTGGATTTTTAAATTTACAGCTACAGTAAAATAAATAATGTGCAGAGGTAACAATGAAAGGTTTTGAAATTCATTGATTGCTAGTCACTGGTCTCGCTCATTCTTCCAAATCCTCTATAGAAATGTCTATAGGTTGGTTAGAACATCCCATTAATATGAAAATTCTGAGTAAGAAGGTTCTTCTTATCACACAGACTTTGTACTGGAGTTAGAATAGGAACATTTCCTTCTTAATCTGGCATGTTAGATTTAATAAAGGGAAACTGTGTGTGTGTAAGTGCCTTTGTACCTATGATAATATAGATATCTGAAGAGAAGATGAAGGGACCCTGTAATGGTTAGTAAAGAGCAGTTATAGCGCAGAACACAATAAAGTGCTATAAATTAACAGTTGGAAACATTGCAGGGTTGTTTTTACTCATTTATTTCTTTTATTTAAAAAGCAAGAAAGGCAGCAGACACATTGCATCTATGGTCCACTTGTTAAGGTTTGTGGTAAATGCACCTTTCTCTAGCCGTGTGGCAATAGCTAGCAATTTTTTCAGAGTCACAGTTTCACATTAGCCCAATGACAGTAAAGATACATGGCTTTAAAGTTGTCCCATGGAGGCTGCCAAAGGCTCCTCCTCCTATACGTACTGGGTATCGCACATGTCCAATAGCCATGACTTACCTAGTAACATAGTAATTAAGGTTGAATAAAGACATACTGTACATCCATCTAGTCCAACCTTTGTACCCCTCACTTTAACCCTACCTAAGAGTTGATCCAGAGGAAGGCAAAAAAAAGCTAAAATGGGGAATTCCTTCCTGACTCCAAAAAGCAATCTGAATATATCCCTGGACTTAAGAAATTGCTGCGGAGTGTAGTGTTTCTAGCCTTCAAGCCTATAATAATAAATAACATACAAAATCAAGGGTGTATTTAAAAGAACTACTGTTGCAGGAAGTCTAACCTCTCCTGAATAAAATGGCATACCATATGCATGAGTGGACTAAAATATAGTCACCAACTAACTCTAAAATGGGACAATGCATAAAAGGGATATTTAGTGGGTGCTTTTACCCCTCAATCTCAGAAATACTCCCACCCCTCAATCCACACATCTTCAGTTATGTTATTGTGCCTTTTTTAAATTCATTTGTGCAGAATACAGACACAGATTATGATAGAATTTCATGTTTTTATGATATTTTCTGGAAAAATTAAGGAAAAAAAACAATTGGTTAGAAATATTGTAAATATAAGTAAAAGTGCCCACTAAATATCAATCGCCCACAAATGGTATGCTACATGCATGGGTGCACACACAGGCATGGCTACCAAATTAAACCAAAGGTTACCAAAGCAATTACAGTGAAAACATGTAACCAGCTCTCTATTTTGAACAACTTCCAGTTTTTCAAACTAAACACCCCCCAAACTCAGAAATACCCCTTTTAAACTAATTTATGTAATCTATACACCTTTAGCTACATAATGGTGCCATTCTTTCATGTATATATATGCAGAATTTTGGACACAAAAATTAAGGATGATTCAAAGTTAGAAATCTTTTTGGTGCCATTCTTTCATGTACATATATGCAGAATTCCGGACACAAAAATAAGAATTTTTTTTTAAACGCACATAAGTAAAAAACCCACACAGAGACATGGCCAGCATATGGCCCCAAAAAGACCCCAAACATAAATTTGGGGGTTTGTTATAAGGAAAAGAATGCTTTGGGGGGGCTAAACCACCCCTCAATCTTAATTTCAGATGTACCCCCCACAAACTATATATTTTCGCAACCTACACACTTTTAGGTATGCAAATCTTTCATACATTTATCCAGAATTCTGCACACCATTATTTGCAGAATTTGTACTTACAGCAAAATTCTAACAAAAAAAGCAAAGAAGGTTCAAACTTGATTAAACCCCCCGTTCCATTAAAAAAGACCACTAAATATTGATTTCCTTCATCTCTTTTATAAAACAGTACCTCACTTGCATCAATGGATGCAAAGTCACTGCTAGTGTATAAACTCAGAAGAATGTATGACTTGTGGGTTATTTTCTGAAGTGCTTAAAACTGCTATATTTTTGAAATGGCTTTATCAATCTGTTTTAAAGGGCTACCCCCAAAACTAAAATCCCCCCACTACTGGCCCCACTCTGTAGTGTAGTAAAATCCCTACCTTACATCGCAGCTCCAAATGGTTCTCCTATAATCCCCCCCAAAGTCCCAAAAACTGCCCACCAGGAGTACTGCAGAGTCCATATAGGACTGTCTACTGTCTCTCCTCCGGGAGAATTTTGCCATGCGCAGAAGAGCCCTCCCTCCCTCTCCCTCACATTTTGGTCTCCCTCCCCCTAGCTTAAATCCCCTTATATGATATGATAGTTCCTGCTCCCCCAGCCCCAACCGCATTAGTGTTATTGCAAGAAAGTCCCCCGATCATTACTTACTTTCCCTCTCTCCTTCGCTATTCTGCACTACTGGCAACCGCTTCCGTAATTGACTGCCTCTCAGCCAATCACAGATGTGGCTGCCAGTCCGGCCCCCTGCTTGCAGTTCTATTGGGACACTTTCTGGCAATAATACTAATGCGGTTGGGGCTGGGGGCCCTACCATCCTTGTATTCCCTCATGCAGAATTCCTAATGCAGGACAAACAGTTGTTTCAAGAAAATTCAACCTTATTAACTAGAAAGGGAGGTTAAGTATAAACTTTGAATTTGGCTTGAAAGACCGCATTTTGGAAGGGAATTTGTGTGTTTGTGCTGCAGATTTTAAAACTCAATAATACCAATGATGAGGACATTAAATATGTCACATGCATTAAAGGTAGGTCAGTTGGTGTGTGTGCTCATATCAGGTTGGGGGATAAAATACAAATTTTTTGATGATTGGTCAAAATTAGTTTTTTTACTATAGTTACCCTTTAAGTATAGCTGCCATAGTAATGGATAAGTAGATCAGTAGGTGTGTGTACCTGTGTCGGGTTGGGGGTTAAAAAAAACCAAACTTTTTTGATGATTGGTCAAAATTCGTTTTTTTACTTTAGTTGCCCTTTAAGTATGCCTGCCACAGTAATGGATAAGTAGATCAGTAGGTGTGTGTACCTTGGTCTGGTTGAGGGGTATGTCTTTTTTGTGTTTACAACCATAAAACTATCTTTTATTGAGAAAAAATCTAAATTAGCTTTTTGACTTTATTTACCCTTGAAGTATGGCTGCCAAAGGAATTAAGGATAGGTCAGTAGGTTAGGTCAGTAGGTGTGTGTAAGGTGGGGGGTATATGTTTTTGCATGTATGACCAAATAACTAACTTTTATTGATGATTAATCAAAATAAGTTTTTTGACTATAGTTACCCTTTAAATATGACTACCATGGTAATGGAAAGGTAGGTCAGTAGGTGAGTGTACCTGTGTCTGTGTGTGGGGTTGGGGGTATAACTGTTTGTGTTTATGACCATGAAACAAACTGTTTTGAAATATCCATATATGCCCTGCATGTCTGCACCAAATTTCATGTCTCTAGCTCAAAAACTGTGGAAGGAGATACAGTCCAAAAAAATGGAAGAATAAAACGGAAGAAGAAATAGAAAGGACAGGAATCTGGCTTTTTCAAGCCAAATTAATAACAGAAAAGTCCTACAGCACTGGGCCTAAAAACAGTCTGAATATGGCATGTACGCAAATAATCTTGTCGGCGATGAGAAACCCTAATGAAAAGGAATGCAAGTTATTTTCTGAGTAGTTTGAAACCACCTTTGTGTAGCTTTACCTGCATATGTGTTTTCAAGCTACCCTCTGATACAAAAAAAAAAAGTTTAAAATTTGTCCCTATTGGTAATATAATAGTCCCTATTGCTAATGTAATATCTGAGCATCCTAAGGTTGGGTAGATATATAATAATATGACTAAATTCTTCACCAAACATTTTGGTATTGGTTTATGAAAAAGTGGCAATTTTTTACACTGTGTTTTGTCATGTAAAATCATGAAACATCATGAACCCCCTTTTAGTGCTATTTTATGGAAAGCGAGTGATACTATCACAAGGTTTTACACACTTGTTGATCTTAAAATTCCAATTTTGGTCACATTGGGCTAAAATCACAAATGGAATTCACCAAGAGCCACATGTACAATATGAATCCTTGTCCCCCTGCACTTTTGGCTCTCTGTAAATAAGGCTGTTTGTATTTTGTGGCAGTGAAATATACAGGGAGATGCAATAAAAGTTCTTATCGTTAAAAATAGTGCTAATTTTGCCCCAACCAATCAAATCTTATTTAACATTTGAAAGCTAACATCTGATTGGTTGGGGCAAAATTAGCACCATTTCTAACGATAAGAACTTTTATTGCATCTCCCTGATAGTGTTGAACAGGTAAAAAAATGACAGAGATTTTTAAAATGGTGGACTGCGTTTTTTTGTATTCTCCAGTTAGTGTTTATGGTTTTACTTGCTGGTCTGATTTCATGTATGCTACAGGAAAGGTTATCTCCACTGCTTAATATTATTTTTGCTATTTAGTTTTATTGGGAGGTAAAGGAGCTGTGTCTTACCTCCCGTTCTTCAATAAAAACTGTGGGAGCTGGAAGAGAAGGTAGGGTAACTTACCTGATCGCTTACTCCTCCGCCGCGTCCTAGGACAGGTCCCGACGGACTCTGTATTTTCTATGCACATGCGCAAGTGCAATGCGCATAGAATACAGAGTCCATCGCGACTTGTTAGACTACGCAGTATGGGAGTGATCGATCGGGTAAGTAGCTTACTTTCTCTCCCGGCGCTGGCATTTTTTATTGAAGAACGGGCGGTAAGACACAGCTCCTTTACCTCCTGTTCTTCAATAAACTAAAAACTAAATAGCAAAAAAAAATTTCAGCAGTGGAGATACCCTTTAACAAACCAATGAACAACTTGCGCATCACTGCTGTAAAATATGAAAATTGTTGTTCCTAATATTTAGAGCTAATGTAATAGAGCTCCTCTGCAAACAGCGATATATGTTATCTTTGGTTAAGCTAATACATAAATTGTGTGTGTCCTTTTAAATCAACCACAAGAACAGTTTGACACAGACCAGATGCTTTATCTCTACTCAGAAAGCACATGAATTGGTGATTCTCAAGTGGT
This sequence comes from Hymenochirus boettgeri, assembly GCA_019447015.1. NCBI lineage: Eukaryota > Metazoa > Chordata > Amphibia > Anura > Pipidae > Hymenochirus > Hymenochirus boettgeri. The sequence continues at coordinate 114,336,595 of CM033473.1, forward strand.
TTCTATAACAGCTCAACTTATTTTTATCAGGAGGTTTCTAAATTAAATTGGTGTATTTTAGGCTGAGTACACACCATCAGATATTTTCTGCTGGTGTGGGGCGGGCGGCCGTGACCGACCTCGTTCGTCTGGATCAGACGAACGAGCGTTCGCACGTGTCTGTAAATTCTGATCGATTGTGCGAATTTGCAGCGACCGACGGATATTGTCCTGGCCAATCGCTCACTCGTAGCGAGCGTTCGGTCGGGACAAATAGTCAATCAGTGTGTACCCAGCCTAAGTTCTAATTACAAGCCTAACACATGTGGCATTAGCGTAGTTTTAATGCATTTATTATACATTGGAAAATATTCACAATACTACCATTATGCAGAAAGCACCTACCAGCAAGACACAGCTATACATATTCTCTGTGTTTACCGGCTGATTGTTTGGGAATAGCAAGGTCAAAGTCCTTAAAAACATGGGGAGTGGATGATGGACCTAGACCGCTTATGATAATAAATAAAACACAACACACGTATTTTAGTGGTGAAAACAGGCCGCAGCGATTTTTATTAACCAACCATTATATTATCAGAACCTTTAGTAACCTTAAATTATTTGTTCCATCTTCCAGGCCAGCCCATTACCAAACAGTGGGCTGCCTGTTATTGAGAACCTTTAAACCAAGAGCTCAGCCCTCAACTAGCCAAGAGCCCATATAATTTTCCATTGCCTCCATCCAGTAGAACCACCACTGCTGCGACGTTTTATTTAATTATGTATTCCACATCCATATATATGTATACTTTTTTTTTATTTATTTTTTTTATATATAATAACATATATATATATATTTTTTTTTAATAATAATTTCCTAGAGGTGGGAGGGTGGATGCTGCTTTCTTGTTCCAGGTAAACAGACTGAGATCCTAAAACACGCCCCCCACTTTTTATACTGTACTTTCCCGCCCAGAGCCCTGGTTGCCTTGGAAACTCCAATAAACAAACATTCTGCCATCAGCATATATGACACCCCTGTCACTAAGGCTGCACTCTGACCTGCAGCCAATCAAGTGACCCTAATACTTTACCAGCTTGTCCCTGCCATCCCCACCCCCATGCCTGTCAGCTCTTACAGATCTTAACATTACATGGGGAGTGGATGATGGAACAAGACCGCTTATGATAATAAATAAAACACAACACACGTATTTTAGTGGTGAAAACAGGCCGCAGCGATTTTTATTAACCAACCATTATATTATCAGAACCTTTAGTAACCTTAATTTATTTGTTCCATCTTCCAGGCCAGCCCATTACCAAACAGTGGGCTGCCTGTTATTGAGAACCTTTAAACCAAGAGCTCAGCCCTCAACTAGCCAAGAGCCCATATAATTTTCCATTGCCTCCACGCCAGGTTCAGCTGACCCCTCAGCTTGGGACTGGCCTTCCCCCAACCAATAGTGCTTTCTCAATGGCTGACTGAAGCCCGAGATTGAAGATATCTAGTCCTATATCTGATAAATGAATAGAGTCTTCCCTATACAGGCCTGGTTCACCACCTTCCAGATCAAAATGCCGCCAAGTGACAAAATGGAGAGATTTAGCAAACAAGCTAATTTTGTGATTTACTTTCCGCCTGCATTTTTCTAGCTTCGACACATGAGGGAAGTACCACACCAGGCGAGGGATGATCTCAGACCAAATGACTATTGCGTCTGGGATCAAAAGGCAAATCTGTGCCAAATCCTGTTTCATGTCCCTTACAAGTGAACTTGTGGTACGATGACCAATCTCATTCCCCCCTAAGTGAAGCAAGATCAAATCTGGATGTCCACACTTTACTAACATTTGAGCAACAACTGTCATGAGCTCCCCCCATGGCAAACCTCTGACTCCCATCCAGTGGATCCTGATTCTAGATTTGTTGAGCCCAAGATGAAGTCCATATGGACGCTTTGTAGCTCTTCTCTGGGCCCAATATACAAAAGAATGCCCTATGATCCAAACGGTTGCTGGATGACCTACAAAATGAAGCAGATACATGAGGTTACAGTGTCATAGAAGGGCGAATATATGAGCGGTATCTGTTGGACTCCCATCTCCCTATTCTCATTATTGCCTCTTTGCTCATACCTAGAGATGCTGCTTGTGTAGCTGCTCCAATTCGAAAGGAATGGGACTTAAATTGCTCCCCAGGTAGGTTCAACTTTACAAAGCTGCAATACTCTAGATAGCTGATATTTAGAGACAAATGCCCCATCTGAATGAATGAAGAAAGGACCAGCCACTAAAGGCCGAAGCATAATAAATTTGGAGAAGTTTTGAATGGGACATATCTCTGAGATTGCTACTGGACCAATCCAGGATGTGATTCCTCTTTTAGATTTATCAGTTTTTGACATTCTAATAATGACCCTGAGCTTAGACTCGACCAGACTAATATCATCCCGACTTAAGCCGCCTGGAAAACCTTTGGATGGGGAAACAGCTTCACTTACCCTTAACGCAGCAAAAAACATAACTGAGAACAAACATTTAAACAATCTGGTTTCATATTTGTCCACGCAAACTGATGGAAGAGCTTGGACTAGGTTTTGTAATAAATCAATAGTGATTGGACGCCTACTATCTTTGGATACTTTAGTTTTCACTAAACCTTTTAACATCAGCTTTATCAGAGAGCATTTAGTAAAATCATATACCCCTAATAACTTAAGAAAAAATGAGATCCCTGCAACATTTCTACGTATTGTAGCGGCAGAGAGATTGGCCTCTATCTGTTCCAGCAAAAAATATACAAAGGAATCCCTATCACTTCCACGATTTAACACAACACTCTGGTATTTGAAAGATTCCCAAGCTTTCCAACTCGCAATGTAAGTAGACCATGTGGACTCACATAAAGAGTTCAGTACTAAAGCCTTCAGTTTGTCCACACCAGATTCCATAGGTGCTGAGGGCAGGCTGCTCCTTGTCTGTCTGCCTTTGACTCCAATTCCCAAAATTTCGACCACTGCAAGTGGGACAGAGAATCTGCAGTTTTGTTATCAATACCTGGAATGTGTTTTGCTTTAAACCAGATATTAAATTGGAGTAACCTAACAACTAGGTGTCTTAGCAAAGACATCACAGGAGGAGATTTGGAAGTGAGATTATTGATGACATATACAACCCCCGTGTTATCTGTCCTAAAAATAATGCGACGGCTTGCCAGTCTTGCTCCCCATATCTCGATAGCGACTATAATTGGGAATAGCTCTAGTAAAACTAGGTTTTTTGTAAAACCTGCAGTAATCCTTTCGGTGGGCCAGGTCCCAACACTCCAACTTCCTTCAAAAAAGGCCCCGTAACCAACAGACGCGGCTGCGTCTGTAAATAGCTGTAAATCCTGGCTATCTGCAAACTCCTGCTGCCAACAAGACCTCCCATTATATTGCTCTAGAAACTCTTGCCAAATTTTTAGGTCCTTTCGAACTTCCAGATTTAATCTAATGTGGTGGTTTTGGTTACCAATACCAATTGTTAGGTCTGAAATGCGCCTATTGAAAACCCTACCAACTGGCATGATACGGGTTGCGTAGTTCAAGTGACCTAGTAAAGATTGTATCTCACTTAGCTTTAGTTTCTTTAAGGCCAAGGCTCTGACTATGAGAGATCTCAATTTCTTAACTTTTTCAGCGGGTAATCTGAACTCCATAAGGACGGAGTCAATTTCTATTCCTAAAAACTGAATGGTGGTACAAGGAGGAATCGTCTTTTCCTGAGATAGTGGGACACCGAATGTTTTAGTTATCCATTTGAAGACATTTAATAGGAAATCACATGTGTTCGTACCCTCTGGACCAATTCTTAACCAACTCACTGGAGTTATCAACTCGACTGTTGAAGTCCTTATGGAATTTGTTTGCAAGGGAGAATTTTCTAATACAGCGAAAGGCAGGGTGTCCCCCAGCACACGTGGCACATTCGTGGCGAAATTTACAATTATTCTGCCATTTACATTGCGATTCGTTATATGCCCAACAAATGTTGGGTTTTTATTCTGTACCCTTATTGGTATATGGCTGTGGTAACATGGGTCTTGGGGCTAACATACTAAGCCATGAATCTACATCCTTCTTACCCCAGGTCAGCTCAGGATGAACTGCCATCTTTTGTCTAAATTTATCATCGTAAAAGAACCAGGCCAGTCCCCCAAATCCTTTATACGCCTCTAGTACAATATCCACGTGTTTAAAGAGCAAAGGACCTAATTTTGGATTGTGATTGGCTAGAACGTTGGCGTAAATGCAAAATGCTTGTAACCAATTTGAAAAGGTCCGGGCGACTGGCCTCTTCTTTTCTTCCTCTGAATCTTTCTTTTTCTCTGTCTTAAAATCCTTCGTGGAAGGTAATAGGGGCAAAATATCAATGTATTCCCCTTTAACTATTTTTTCTTTAACTGAGGCTGTCAGATGCAAACCTAGGGGGTAGTATCACATGGCATCACATCCCTTAGACAAACCTCCGGAACATTCAAATTGAATTTGGCATTGTCAGATGTACTGACTGTAGTTACAGTAGAGCCATTAGTTAATGGTGTAGTGGCTAAACTACTACTCTCTACACTATTGCCACCACTAGTGGTAGAAGGAGTCACTGACTCACCCTCATTAACTGAAATACTTGGAACTAAACTGGCTAAATCCTTCCCTTTTCCATTGCTAGTGTTATTCTGGAACACAGATTGCATTGCCTGTAAGGAGGTAGAGAGCGAAAGAATCGCCTCTCTAAAAGCATTAAAATCAGAGCATTGCACATATTTACCAATCTCCTGCGCGATGTCCTTCTGCTGGGCTGCTGGTATTGATGAGGATTCTGGACCAGGGGCTGATAGGACACAGAAGATCCAGGCTGGCATGAGGCAGCTTGGGAAGCCTGAGCAGTGGACACAGGTGTTACAGCTCTGCCACTGGACACACTTGCAGCAGCGGAGCCAGCAGCAGGGAGAAGAGATACAGCTCCCTGTGTCTCACTGCTAAAAGGCACTGCCCCTACCAGATACTGGGGTGGTGGTGACAAGGAAGGCCAGCTACAAACTCTTTTGGCAGCTGAAGACCATCTCCTCAGCTTTGCAGATCTCCTCTGGCCCCTTTGATCCGCTGCTCTCTTTCTGCTGGCACTGGAACAAGCAGGAACAGCTGGAAGACGTACAGGGGGGGCTTGGCTGGTGACATCACTAGGCCCCGCCTCCTCCACTACCTGATAGGGAGCTAGACTCTCTCCCATGGGCTCCGCCTCTTTTGAGCTCCGATTGGCTCCTTGTTCTTTAGCCAAAGGTCCCACCTCTGCTGGCTCCCGATTGGCCATCTCTCCTGCTGAAGCCCCAGGAACTGCAATGCCTTCCTTCTCAATGACGCGATGGAACCCAGATAGGAACAGGTCCCGATCCTCTGGCTTGACACTGGAGCGAAACCACTCAGCAAAGTCTGCCAGGATCTCCTTCTTCTTCCCGCCGCTGGTCTGTCCGCTTCTTCTGCTCATCCTGTAGAAACTCCAGATGCTGCTTTCTTGTTCCAGATAAACAGACTGAGATCCTAAGACACGCCCCCCACTTTTTATACTGTACTTTCCCGCCCAGAGCCCTGGTTGCCTTGGAAACTCCAATAAACAAACATTCTGCCATCAGCATATATGACACCCCTGTCACTAAGGCTGCACTATGACCTGCAGCCAATCAAGTGACCCTAATACTGTACCAGCTTGTCCCTGCCATCCCCACCCCCATGCCTGTCAGCTCTTACAGATCTTAACATTACATTCAGTGCAATGCACCGAGAGCCGCTATTGGCAACCCGGTGCAAAGTCGCCGGCAATGTTATATGCCGATAGCGGCTCTTGGTGCATTGCTAAGTGGCGGAATCTATTTCGGCGCTTTTAACCCCAGCCATTAGCCACAATAGAATGCCACTTGTGGCGGCTGCTCAGTTTTCCTAAAAAAACACAAGAGTCTTGAGGGGTCACTATGGTATTTACACCTTAACCCTTTGAGTGCCAGAAGAATTTTCAGGATTTTGCCCTTAATCGCTTTAGACTAATTTTACAGTAGGAAACCTTGCAGTAAATCAGGAATATTATACATTGTTTTTTTCAGCACAAAGTGTACTTTAACATGGTAACAGAATTTTCTAACTTTTCTAGAAATTTTACTGGAATTATGGGTAAAATATGTAAAAAAAAATTAAAAATTAGCAAATTTTCATGGATTTTTCGCATTTTTACTTATAGTTATCTTAAGGTTACACACAAAAATACTGTTTCTAAAAGCTCTGATACTCCCGAGTACAACGATACCAGATATATGTAGGTACCTGACTTTTCCTGTACAGGGGACCCCCCCAAACTAAAACTGCACCTTCTAGAATATTACACCAAATTTAAAAGGTATAACCACTACTGACAGTTAACATAGAATATCTACCAAATTAACTAAAATATCCCCACAAGTGAGATATTTTTAAAACTACACACCCACAGGATTTTATGAGTAAGTTTTGATCAAAATGCAGATACCCGGGCGCAGCTCTTTGTCCAATTGTAAGTTATTTTCTCACTTTTCCTTTTTTTTCCTCAACTGTAAAATCAGAGACAAAATCAAATGCGAATTTCAGCTAAAAACTATAGAGGAAAGTTCAAACGCATCTCAAATATGAAAGCCTAACCCCTCCAGAATAAAACAGTATGCCACATTCATGGGTGTACCCAGAGACATGGCTACCAACTAACCCAGAGCGTGACAGTGCCAAATGTCAGTAGCAGCAAAAAAAAATTAGCCAGTTTGTATTTGAACAGGCTGCAGTTTTTCACAAAAGCCCCCCCAACTCAGAAATACCCCCACAAACTATATATTCCTGAAATCACACCTTCAGCTATGTAACGCTGTAGTTCGTTCATACAATCAATGGTGTGGGCGCAGTTCTTCATAGAAGTTTGCACTTTTACCAGATTTTTCAAAAAAATTAACATCAAACAACATTCAAAAAGGTAGAAATCATGCCAAAACCCCATGGAATGTAAAAAAAAGTTACCAAATATCAATCTTCCAAATGTCCTGAATCAAACGGTATGCCATATGTGGGTTACACACCCGGACATGGAAGCGAAAAGCCCAAAGTGAGACAATGCACGATGGCTCAGAACAGCGAAAATATTTAGCCAACTCCGAATTTGGACAGTCTGCAGTTTTTCCACAAAACACCCCCCGTAACTTAGAAATAACCCCCACAAACATAATTCCTGAAATCTACACACCTTCGACTATGTAACACTGTAGTTTGTTCATTCATACCATCAATGGTGTGGGCGCAGTTCTTCGTAGAAGTTTGCAGTTTTAGCGATTTTCAAAAAAATTGAAAAAAAAAACACTCTCAAAGGTAGAAATCATGCCAAAATCCCAAGTAATGTAAAAAAAAGTTACCAAATATCAGTCTCCTAAAGTCCTGAAATCAAACGGTATGCCCTATGTATGGTTACACACGCACAAACGTGGAATCAACTAGCCACAAGTGAGCCAAACGAACAATGGCCCAATTACAGCAACTTTTCAGATTTGTCAGGACTAAACACCCTCTTATATAGAAAATACCCCCCAAAACTATATATTCTTGGAATCTACACACCTTCAGCTACACAATGGTGTGATTTCTTTATGCATACCACCAATGGTGTGGGCGCAGTTTCATGTAAAATTTCACTTTTTTACCAGATTTTCAGGAAAAATTTATTAAAATACAATTCAAAGTTAAAGATCATGGCAAATTTCCATGTCATGTAAAAAAAACTTGTCAATTATCAATCTTCTAAATGCCCTGAATCAAACGGTATGCCATATGTGTGGGTGCACACAAAGACGGGGCCACCAACTAGCTCAAATGGGACACATGCACAAGTGTAATTACAAGGAAAAAAAATCAAAGTTCTCTGTAATTTCAAACAGCCCCAAAATTTGGAAATGCCCCCAACAAATAAACCCCCCCACTAAATATCAATCTCCCAAATGTTCTGTATCAAACGTTATGCCATATGCATGGATGCACACAGAGACGTGGCCACCAACTAACTAAAATGGGACGCATGCACAAATGCAATTACAAGAAAAAATCAAAGTGCTCTGTAATTTGAACAGCCTACACTTTTTCTAAGGAAACAGTCCCGAAACATGGAAATTCCCCCACAAACTATTATATATTTTTGGAATCTACACACCTTCAGCTACGTTACAGTGCCATGCTTTCATACATACATGAAGAATTCCAGACCCAGTGATCCAAAGAACTCTGTGTTTTTAGGAGGTTTTGTGAAAAATAAAATACGATGATTCAAGGATTGAAATCCTACCTAAACCAACTTGACAAGCAAAAAAACCCACTAAATGTCAATCTCCCACATATCCTGCATCAAACGGTATGCCATATTTGTGGGTGCACACAGAGACGTGGCCACCAACTAGCTCAATTGGGATGCATGCACAAGTGTAATTACAAGAAAGAAATCAAAGTGCTCTGTAATTTCAACAGTCTACACTTTTTCAAAGGAAACGGCTCTGAAACTTAGGAATACCCCACACAAACTATATATTTTTCGAATCTACACACCTTCAGCTACGTTACGGTGCCTTGCTTTCATATATACATGAAGAGTTCCAGACACAGTGCTCCATATTTGTGGGTGCACACAGAGACGTGGCCACCAACTAGCTCAAATGGGACACATGCACAAGTCCAACTACAAGAAAAAAGTCAAAGTGTTCTGTAATTTGAACAGCCTAATCAACTTGGAAATACCCCCCACAAACTATATATTTTTGGAAGCTACACACCTTCCACTTCGTGATGGTTCATGCTTTCATATATACATGAAGAATTCCAGACGCTGTTATTCATAGAACTCCGTGCTTTTAGGAGATTTTGTGAAAAAATAAAATAAGAGGACTCAATGGTTGAAATCCTACCTAAACCCACTTGGCAAGTAAAAAAACCCACTAAATGACAATCTCCCACATGTCCTGAATCAAACGGTATGCCATGTGGGTGGGTGCAAACAGAGACTGGGCCACCAACTAGCTCAAATGGGATCCATGCGCAATTGCAATTACAAGAAAATTTTTAAAAAAAACACCCCCAACCCCTATCCCCACTCCCTCTTTTAGTGGTATTTTAGTGAAAACCAGTTAGTACGGAGAGTCACACAAGTTTTTGCACACTTTACTGATCTTAAAAATTCAAAATGATCCGCGATTAGTTTACCGATATCACCGGGGACATTGGGAAGCTTGGAGAAGACAAGAAGTTTTTTGCTAATTTATAGTTTTAGGGTAAAAAAAAAAAAAGGTGTGTGTATCACTTTAAGATTTTTTTTGTGTGCATGATCACCAAATCATTTTTGTGTGCATGATCACCAAATCATCTTTGGGAATGATAACGAACTTGGATTCGAAAACCGATCGGAAAAATCACTTCCCGGAAATCTTACCTCTCTTAGGGAAGACCCTGGTGAAGGAGGAAGCTCAGTGATGTCACCGGGGTCTCCCTTTCCGGAAAGAAGACCTCCTCCGCTCTTCCTTCACGTGGGACCGGCTGCAGAATGTGGGACCCGGCTAAAGGTACTGCTATCTTCCGATCCCCCCCTTGGATTTGGACACAACCGAGGGGGGATCGAGGGGGCTAGGGGGGCAGTTGAATACTGGGGTTAAAGGGCATGTCCACCCCCAAAACTATAATTCCCCCCACTACTGGCCCCACTGTGTAGTATAATATAATCCTTACGTTACATCTGAGATCCAAATGGTTTTCCTGGATTTCCCCCCCCCCCCCAAAGTCTGAAAAACTGGGCACCAGGAGGATAGCAGAGTCCATATAGGACTCTGCCTCCTGTCTCCCCTCCGGGAGAAGTTTGGCATGTGCACTGCAGGCCTCTCAGCCAATCACAGACGCGGCTGCCAGTCCAGCCCCCTGCTTGCAGTTCTATGCAAGCAGAGGGCCGGGATTGTGCGGCGAAGGATAGAGGGAAGGTAAGGAACTATCGGGGGACTTTCTGGATATAAGATTATAGCGGTTGGGGCTGGGGGAACTAGCCCTACAACATACCAAAAGTTTTTATAACAGGTGGACATGCCCTTTAAAATATATTATGGGGGGGTCTGTAAGAAAAACCCTTTCTTTTTCTGCAAGATAATGCAGATATATATGGTAAGCATATTAGTTATTTAGGTATTTTATGATGGCTTCTAATAATCTCTCTTTATTTTGCATAAAAGGTCTGTAAGATATGTGTTAAGGTTTCTTCAATGCTACTACAGAAATAATAGCTTTTCAATACAAATTTCTGACATGCTCAGATGATGAGATAACTAGGGACCTGTCTGTATAGTATGTAGACACATTGCTCAATGCTCTTTTCTCATTTGCAGTTGTTAATGTGTTCGCTCAGACTTTTAATATATTGTGCCGATTAAAACACAAGTTTCATAAATGTGGCTTTTAATGCTAGAAGGGTGTTGGAGAAGTGTTTAAGACAAAGAAAATAAAGTACAAATACTTACAGCAAGTGAATTTCTTTCATGCATAAAATTAAACCGCACTATTTAAAGATCTGTGAAAAGTAAAGAGTTTAATCATAAATGGGGAATGGTATTTTCTCATTAAATGTTGTATTTTGAAGCTGTGGGCGTAGTATTACATACATTTAACTGTGATTGCAAATTAATGATGTGTATATGATTAAGTAGAGGTAATGGTCATTTTAATACTGGCTGTAGAAAGTCAAAATGCACAGATAGCATGGCTGTCCACCTTTTCAAAAGGATGAGTTCTTTTCTCCTATAAATCACTTTTGAGAACCCAGTTCAAATTCACAAAAGTGAACGTTGTATTTCCCGTTTTACAGTTACCGTGGTTTAAAGTCAGAAAATAATTTTCCGGTACTAACAAAATCACATTTTCCACAAGTGAATAAAACAGTGTCTCTCGTACTGTTTGATGGGATTCCCTGTGATGCCTTGAGAGAGCAATGGAATTCTTTTTAAAAAAATATTTTGTTATACATATTTCAAAATAGCCAATGCATTTAGCTTTACACTAATTTGTCTTATTCACATTTTTGTCATATTCACGCTGTGAGGTATTAGAAGAGAATTCAAAACAAAGATTTGCCTCAACAGAAACCTGCATTGCATGTGCAAAAAAATTTAGGTTAAAGGGTCACTATACTCACCAAAACAACTTTACATTTTCTGAAACTACAATTTGAGACAAGTAAAATGATGGTACTCACATGTTTATCGGTGCTTGCTTTGTCATTAAATTAATAATGTTTAGTGAGTTCTCCTAATTCCCCCCACCCTCCCTTACTCACTGCCTTCTTTTAGTGTCTGCAACATTTATAAGTTCTGCACAGCCTCACCATGGACACTGCTCTGATTACACATCTCCTCCTCCCTACCCCTTGCTGTCTTTTCTCTGCTGATTCTCTTAAATGTTGCAGAAAGTGTGCTGGCAGGCAGGCAAAGAGGTCAAGCATGGGTTACATATTATAATTTCTGTTTCTCTATAAATGCTGTGATTAAAATGATGATTTCTCAGAATCTACTGCTCAGATTTAAAATCTGAAAAAAGTTTTGGAGAAGTAGAATATTGCTGTATCTAAATGTACTCGATTTTTTTTTTTAGAGTAAAGCCAGTCAACCCTAGAAATCTGTGTATAATATATGCCACATGTGGGATTTGCATGTTGGGTCCTTATTGAACGTTAGGGCATGTTCAGTCAAAGCTATAAATGTTAATCACTCCCCCCCCCAAACCTAGCTTACTAATATATTTCAAAGATATCCCTGAAGTCTCTTACCTGACCCTGTCAGTAAAGGCTCGATGTAGCGTAACTCTCAATAAACCATGAAGTAGAGTGGCTGTCGGTGCAGAAGCCCTCTGCTCCTGTTTTTGCTCGCAACAAGCTTTTAACAGGAACAGGGGGCAGTGTCTAGGCGCCAAGGGACCTAGTCAGATAAGAGACAACAGGGGCATCTTTGGAACATATTAGTAATGCAAAAGCTAGGTTTGGAAAGGGGTGATTAACATTTACAGCTAAACTTTATTTTTGATTGGACTTGCCCTTTCAATATAATATTTTGGTTGGTCAGGTTGAAATATCACCATAGCTTTTTACTATGACCAACATTTTTCATCAAAAATAAAAAAAAGATGGATCAGACATGTTGGTACTTATCATTGGTACCGCTGAGTCCAACATACTATGAATTATTTATTGATCAGTATCCAGATTGGGTTACAGTTGACATGTTTGCCCCGGATTTATAATCTGTTTTTGGTTCTGATCAAATAGATCTCATTCTGCAGTTTCTTTTTCTCTTATTTAGTCACACTACTAACTGTAAATTAATTTGCAGATTGCATGTGATAATATTGCAAACCATTATTTCAGATTTTCCCCCCTTATTTTTAAAATATGTTGAATGTTAATTTGCAGGGGCATTGACAGTTAAGTCAACTGTAGATTAACCAATATTGGATGGATTTAATTTGGTTGGATCAACCTAATATTCAGACAGTGTATGGCAACTGTGCTTATTTGTATCTTGATTAACAACTTATCAGATTTAAAAAAATGGGTACTTTGTGTGTGCCTAGTTTTACATTTCTAATTAACTTTCCCTTGAAGTCATTGCATTCTATATGACTTTGGCAGATATGGCTGAAGCAGATAATCAGTTGAGATACCTACTGTAGTACATCTACAAATACTTCTAGGGGTCATCTGCTTTCCACTGAACACGACAATCGTGGTATGGACCATCAGTGAAGACTGGTTTTCTGTTTTAGTCCATCAACTCTTTAGTTGCACTAGTTGGATAAGCCAGTTTTATTCTAAAAGCATAAAATGAATAAATAATTGTGGCCATTGACATTCAACTGCTAAACTAAGTCCTAGAATTCAAATTCACATTTTACACCAAACTGTGTTTTGTAAAAACACATATATTATTCTGTGAAATGGTCAATATTTATTATTAGCATAATAATAACTAAAAGATAGTGATATTTTGCATTGTTTATTGCCATGATCAATGGAATTACTATTCAGATGCAAAAAAAAAAGAGCAAAAAGCATTTGCACTACATCATCTTATAAAATGAACATCAATTTACTTTTGAAAGCAATAGAAGTGCATTATCTCAGTGTGTTTACCTTTACCTTTCTGCTTAATTTAATGCACATTTGCTGACTGATGATTCCCTGTGGTGCTCCAAGAAAGGGAAAAAAAACATTCATTTAAGATGTCACGAAATTATAGCAGATCAGAAGCCATACCCTGGTAATCGATCAAGGAATTTAAGAGCCTGGTTCTACTTTTGAACATAATATTGACACTGCATCAAAGGGAAGCCACTCAACCATGGACCCCTTTGGGCAGCTATTTCTTTTTAATGGCTAGCTCACGATTTACAGCATGTGTACACTGGAAAAGCTAAGCAACAAGCATCTGCTAGTAGAACACTGTATCGTGCTTTTACTGATTTTGACATTTTTCTTTTGTTTGCAATATTAGCAAACAATTGTGATATTTCAGTATGAAAATGTGTAATGTTTAGCAGCATGATATCTCCGTATACAAAGTTTATATGTTGTATATACTCTTTAACAGGCATGTCCATCTTCAAATCAAAAATCTTTACCTACCTTCCCCACCTCTAAAACTCAGACATTGGTAAAGTTACTTACCTCCCAGCAGTCCCTGAAGCCCATAATCCTTTGCACTGTTATGTAAATTGAGTCATTGGCCGTGACATCACTGTCACGGAAGTAACTGACTGCTGCAATCCTGAAGAAAGCCATTATCTGTGTGAGATGGCGGCTTCTTGTGGCAGAGAAAGGTAAGGATTATGGATTGATCACTAATTCTAGATTAAACAATGTCTACTAGATTTAATGTTTATTACTTTTAACACTATTGCTTGTCATACACTTGTTAGATTTAAGATAGATTAGACGTTCCATTGTCAAATCTATCTGATTTTAGATAGATAATTGGTTTTACCTTATGATGTTCCCCATCCTGAACCATTTATACAATGTTGTTGTATAAATGTTGCAGTAACATAGAAGGTCAGGAGGTAATTTTTTTTTTAATGTACAGCCAGCATAAGGCTTTAAGAGGTATTAGTAACCACTCACAGTGTGTGCAAAGTGAAGAGTAAAGGTAAACAACATAAGTAGAATATCTGTTGTATTCAATTAGATTAACTGGACTTGAAGTTTAGTTCTTGAAGACGTTTCGCTAGTCATTCAAGAACTAAACTTCAAGTCCAGTTGATCTAATTGAATGATATACCATGACCTAGATGAATAAGAACCTTCACAAGCAACATAAGTAGAACTATAAGAAGAAGGACTTTTAGGCAGATATATTAAAAAAGGACACTAAAGTGAAAACAAATGACCTACCTTTTCTATATTTTTAGTGATGCCAGGATCCCTGGCAGCACTTGATCCCTTTTTGCTTTCAATGCTCCCAGTTACTGGAGAAAGGGCGCAGTGTGGCTCGAAACATGTTGTGTCCTGTTTAGCTCACTCCTAGTTTATAGTATTTGAGGTTGAATAAAGACATACCTCCATCCAGTCCAACCCATCTAGCAATATCCTCATTTCCTGCCTAAGTGTTGATCCAGAGGAAGGCAAAAAAAACCCCACCAAATTTATGAAGGGGGAAAAAAATTCCTTCCTGACTCCAAGTGGCAATCGGAAATTTCCCTGGATCAACTCTACTTTATGTATCAATACCAGTAACTTGCAACATTCCTTGTTTGCAGAAACTCATCCAGCTTTTTTTTAAACTGACCAATGAACCTGCCATAACAACATCCACTGGAAGAGAGTTCCATAGCTTTACCATTCTCACAGTGAAAAACCTTTTCCGAGCTTGAAGCCTAAACCTTTTTTCTTCAAGTCTTAAAGAGGAACTGTGGTCCAAAAATGACTTTAGGTAAATTGATAGGAATTGCTCTCCTGAGAATTTTTGCAGTTTATTTCCATTGTTTATTTTACATAGTTTTGAAGATATTTACATTTTGGTGTGTGATATGGCAGCAGCATCACCAGGTCCCCTGCACTTCCTGTTTCCTGCTCTGAAACCTGTCAGTCAATCTGCCCTGTGTCTCCTCCCCTTTGCAGCCCCCTGGTCCCTCCCACTCATGGACCCCATGGTCCCTCCAGTTGCAGGCCCCCCTTGGCCCATTCCCTTACAGCCCCATGTGGCCCCGCCCACTCACGGGTGCTGTGGCCCCACCCACTCACTGGTGCCTAAGCCCCACCCGCTCACAGGTGCTGTGGGCCACTCTGACACCCCCAATACCCACCCCCCGAAAACTCTGTGAGAACTCTGCCTGGAAAGGCTGTTTTCACATAGTGAGAGAGAAGGGCTGTAGATTCCCTTACCTTCTCTGTAGCTGCAGGTCCTTCACACAGCAGAGGGACTTCCTGTCTCCCTCACACACTAAGGGAGTCTGAGGCTGTGCTTGCCAGCATGGCCGCCTCTCTAATGAGGCAAGGTGAAGCACATTACAGAGCAGCACCCTGTAGGGAGGCAGCAGTTTTGATGGCAGAAAAAAAAATTGTCTGTCTGTTTTGACTGGCAATTTATTTGATCAAAATCAATGTTGGGCATCATTTACCAGTCACTGTGGGCATCTAATACCAGTCACTGTGGGCATCATTTACCAGTCATTGTGGGCATTATTTAGCAAGCCCCTCTAACTTCTGAACAAGTCATACCCTTCTGAACAAGCCATACCCTACAGACAAAGCATCACCCACTTTCAATTATAAAACCACACCCCTTACGGTGGCGCGGTGAGGGGGGGCAGAATTTGGATTTTTTTTTTCAGGTGGCAGAAAGTCTAGAGACGGCCCTGCTCGCCGGCGGCACTGTGCAGGAGAAGCCTTAGGAATGTCACATGTCAGCCTCCCACCCATTAACTTTCTGGTCAGTCATTTCTTTATATCTTGGGCTGTGGAGCACGTAGAGAGGTGGTTGATGACTCGTTTTAAAGGTAGGAAACTGGCCTTTCATTTAAACACAACTTGTTTGGGGACCACAGTTCCCCTTTAAGGAATGTCCTTGTGTCCTTTGACATGTTCTATTGGTGAACAATGCCCCAGATAGTTTATTGTATGGCCCGTTAATGTATTCATACACAGTAATCATATCCCCATGCAAGCGCCTTTTCTCCAGCGTACATAATTGTAACTTTTCCAGTCTCTTCATATTCAAGCTCCCCCAATCCCCTTATTAATTTAGTTGCCCTTCTCTGAACCCTTTCCATTTCAAAGATGTCCTTTTTGTACACAGGGTTTCAAAATTGCACTGCATATTCCAAATGAGGCCATACCTCTCTTTATACAAGACAATACCATGCTGGCTCTGGCTGTTGCCGCCTGGCACTGCTTGCTACCTTTAAGTTTGTTATCCACCAAAACTCCAAGATCCCTTTCCAACAGGGATTCACTTAACACAGAGACATTTATAGTATTAGTAGCACAAGGATTTCTAAGTCCAAAATGCATCACCTTACATTTATCAACATTGAATTTCATCTGCCACTTAGCAGCCCAATGTGACAAACTATCTAGATCCCCCTGGAACGACTGCACATCCTCTGAAGTTTTTAATGGTTGACAAAGTTAGAATACATGTCTCCTCTCTCTGTGTCCATCCTCTCCCAAAACTGAGACACAGCTTGAGTGTGGAGCAGAGATGAGCTGTGCCCCTCTACAGCCAATAGCATTCACCCAGTGATTATGTGTTGTACTGAAAGTGAAACTGCTTTGCTATGGGAAAGTTAGCAACACTGGCAGCTGTAATAACTGCTTGAATCAAGTAAGATTTTATTTTAGCTGTAGGAGTTTGAAGGTGTGTGTGGTGTAGGGGGACTTTGCAATTGATTTCTTTAGGTACAGTGCTACATTCGGAATTGAGTCACACAGACTGGGTGTTAGCTGCAGGCACAGAAAGAGTACAGAGCAACAGATAATGCTTATTCCTTTTCCTGATATTAATGCTGTATCAACTAGCCGTGCAGGGACTGAGAAATAATCTGTACTTTTATAGAATGAATAGTTTCTACATGTAGTGTGTCAGGGGGAGGGGCTGGGTGATTGACTGTTCTTTACTGACCAGCTGTGCCCCACACACTTTAAAAGTAAAACTCTAGGAAGGTCATAGAAGGGGGGGAGCAGATTTAAGAGTGGTCATAATTCTTATTACTGTGTGGTTAGTTGAAAAATTATTTAGCACAGCTTACATGTCCTTTAAAAAATTATTTTAAACGGATGTCCATGTTATGTGGCTCTAAAGGTGTTATTCCTTGTTACCTCCCTTTTCAGTAATCTCTATAAAATATATGATTGGTAATAAGAGGTGTGGATAGACTAAAAACATTTCTATCTTGTTAGTCTCAGAGTGTATAGTTAGATTTCTAAACATGTTTAGACCATTTGGGGAATGGTCTAAACTATAATGGTAAAACACACACTTGGTCAGCAGAAAGTTTAATAGATATAAAGCAAAACCCACCCACTCCTGTGTTCCTGCATTTTGTCAGAAAGTAGATGTTAATGTCCAACCCCTGTTCCCCAGACCATAAATCCTGCCTTTCCCTCTCTGTCAGCGACAAAAATTAGAATGTGCCATTTGATTAGTCAGGAAGCATGCATCTTTGCTAAACTCTGTCACTCTTTCTTATCTACAACATGCTAATAGTGTGATTTACTTTAAAACATACCGCATAGTAGATAGATAGAATTTATTTGGAAATTCCTGTGCACTGTAGGATTTTGTTAAAGTACTTAAAGGGAATGTCCTGTAATGTAGCCTCCCCCCCCCAACCGCAAGTGTTATTTGTAAATAAAAGTGAGAGATAACTTACCAGCATTCATTCCCACCGCCTCTGCCTGTAGTGTTACTTTCATGAAGAAAGTAATATTAGGGGCCAGACCGGCAGCCATGTCTGTGATTGGCTGAAAGGCAAAAAGTTAAGGGGCAGAAACCTTTTCACATAGCGATAACTCCTACTCTCCACTTTCCTGTACTTTGAACAAGCACTGCAGGAGAACCATTTGGAGCAGAGTAATTTTTTAACACTACTCAGGGGGGCTTGCAGTGGGCTAAATTTTAGTTTTGTGGGTGGACATGTCCTTTAACCATGTAGAAGCAAAAGTAAAATATAGTGAGGGAGGTAACAAACAGGCAGGAGGCAAAATTACTGCTATTGGCGACTTTATTCCATGCAGCTCATACACAACATGTTTCAGGCCTGTATGAGCTAAATGGAAAATTGTGCACATTGGATGGATGCATATATTGGGGTAACTCATTTGTCTAGCAGTAGATTTATATGCGTGTATCTACTCAACCATGTATAAAGTATAAAAAAAATACAATGCCACTTACATATATCACTTTGGTGCAATAACAATGCAAGACATTCATATTAAATTCAGGTGCACTAAAAATTATAAATATTCATATTTAAATCAGGCTGGTAAAGTGCTTACTGCCATTACCTTCCTATCCCCCTAGATTTAACATAGTTTTAAAGGGGACAATGCGAGCTAAAAATTGCTCATACAAACCCAGTACTCACCTGTCCAAGGCACACCAAACTTAAACAACTCAATTTATGACCCTTGAGTGGGTAAATTACACAGCAACCCAAGGGTACTTCCCAAACAGTACTATTAGCTTAACAGCATAGTTTCAGTCTTCAATTCATGACATCACATAATAATTGCATAATTATTTATTTTTAAATATAGATATAAAATTGTAATTTTGTCCTTCCCAAAACTTGCCTTTTTGTGAAAAAAAAATAGTTTTTGAAATATACAGGGTTGTTCAAAAGTTCTTATCGTTAAAATTGGTGCTAATTTTGTCCCAACCAATCACGCGGCCGGACTTGTGAGCGAACGATCGTGTGGTCCCATAGGGAACCGCACGATCAATCGGAATTTATAAACACGTCCGATCATTCGTTCGGCCGATTTGGGCAAATGAACGATCAACATCGGCCGTAGCCTCCCGCCCCACACCAGCCAATATTTTCGCCCGATCGACCGAAAGTGCCGGGAATCGGTCTGTCGGCCAAAAATATTGGCTCGTGTGTACCCAGCCTTAAGGACCTACCAAATGTGCATTCAGTTCTAAACTAGAGGTGGCCGAACTTTCGAAAGTTCGGTCTGTTTTCGAACTATATGGAAAGTTCGAAAACGGACCCATTAAAGTCAATGGGAGTCAAATAGTTCGAAAAGATCTAATGAAACAAAATTAAAATATCAATGGTAACTTAATGTACATGGCTGTGGGACCTGGGAAATGGTCTGGAGAACATGTTTAAATATCCAGGACATTCAAAACCTATGCTCATGTATAGGTATAATAGGCATTTTACTCGCATATTCGAACGGTCGAACATTCGATATTTATCAAAAGTCCGAAAATATCAAAAATCCGGGTCCGGGATAGTTAGAGAAGTCCGAATTCGTTCAAATTCAAATAGTTCGGCTCGAACTTGGGTTTGAGTTCTAGTCTATCTCTATTCTAAACCCAATTTTTTCTGTTGGTTACATTTTGTTGTTGCTAGACTCAGGCAGGGTTATTCAATAAAAGTTCTTACCGTTAAAAATGGTGCTAATTTTGCCCCAACCAATCAGATCTTATGTAACATTTGAAAGTTAACATATGATCGGCTGGGGCAAAAGTAGCACCATTTTTAACGATAAGAACTTTTATTGAATAACCTTCAGAGTGTTGCAACATCCCTGGTGAATACAATGTCTTAACTGCAGATCTGTTAATCCTAATGTATGCGAATATGATGGGGGTTTTTTGTTAAATAGAAAAACTCAAAGTGCACTGCATTATGAACACTGATTTTGTACTAATTATGTAATGCAGATTTGCAGGGGAATATAGCTGGATATTTTATCTATTAAAATAGCTTTTTATTTACAGCAATATATATATATATATATATTTTTTTTATTTATTTATTTTTATTTTGAAACTGTTTTATTTTGCAGGTTGCAGATTGTGCATGGGATGAATCCGTGAAGATATATTCCCCATCCTGTCTCGCTATTCCTGTATCCTAACAATACTACAGACTAAACTATACCAGTGGAATATAAGAGATTTCATTTGCACACTAAATCATTATGGTCTGACCTTACACATTTTGGCTATTTCCAAATCTTGTATCATGACATAAATAAGCTTGTGGATGTAGTACTCATACTACATGGCAGCACTGAAGTTGGTCTATATCTTTGGAAATGACTGAGACTGAGAAAATGTTTTTATTCTTAAGATACCTACCTCCTTAAATACATGAACAACAAGAAACAAGGTGTACCAAAGAAATGCAAGCTACTATTTGCAATATACCGGTAATGCTAAATTGCTGACAGTTTGGTCACATGTAATCTTTTGACACACCTTGCATCTTGTTGAAGCAAGCTATGGAAACAGATATTGGATCTCATTAAAAGCAACATTACTTTTTCTATGTTCTATGACTTAGTCAACAAAATAAAGTTAAATCTTCTTAAGCCAGTGGACCTTCTATCACCTATTATTATTAATACTGGTTTAAAATAATAACAAATCAATAAAATTTTGTTAAAAAAAAAATAAATTATTTCAAATAAAAAAATATATATTATTAGAACAGTTAATAATAGGCTCCTTTATTATGTGAATGAATATGCGATGTAATGATGGACATATAATGTCATTCATTCTAATGAGCAATTTCTCATGACCTTTTATTCTGTGTATTTTTATATGCCCAATTAATAGAAAGAAGACAGCACTTTGGCAGTCAGTTCAAATTTTATTTTAGTAAAAATTATGCAATTGGAAAATGCCCGGTTAAACTAAATTCACCAATGAATTAGGCCACATAAGGTGTTATTGATTTGAAGCATAGAGACCATATTTATATTGTTTGTATTTTAGTTTAAGAATGAATTGGTCTGTAATATACACATCATGAAAAAAAACATTCTACTTAATGGATTTAACCAGCATGCAATATTTTTAACATAAAAGTAAGAGATCTAACTAGTATTGTGAGGCAGCACTCCGAAACATGTACAGTCAGCTACTTGGGTGAAATTTAGGAGAGCAGGACACAGCTGATAAATAGAACAGACTGTATTATAGTAGTTATCAATTAAATGCATTTTGACAAGTAAGCCCAGAAACAATCTCCAGGGTAAGTAACACAAATTTTTAAATTTTCTTTGGAGGCCCTTTAAAAAACCTGCCCAGGTTGGGTTGAACTGCACCAAACTGTTTTTTGTGAGTTGAGGGGCCCCATCTAAAATCTTGCTATGGATCCCTGTGATTTCTAGCTACACAACTGGTTCACTGAACAGATTACACTTTTATTTGTTTTTTTAAAGGGCATGTCCACCCCCAAAACTAAAATTTAACCCACTGCTGGCCCCATTGTATAGTGTTAAAAAAAATCCTTATCTTACTCCTCTGCTCCAAATGGTTGTCCTTCAGTGCCTATACAAAGTCCAGGAAACTGAAGAGTAGGAACTTTCCTGTGTGTGAAAATATATCTGCCTCTTCCCTGTCCTCCTGGATGACTCTGGCAGGGGAGCCATTTCCCCCACCCTCTGGATCCCTTGTCTTTTCACTGCATTGTCTAAAAATAAACTCCTTTCTGTAGTGTAGGCACCCCCCTCCCAACCCTAACCGTATGGTTTAAATTGAATTTAAAAAATGCCCAGAATCTTACTTACCTTACAGCGTTCCTTCAGCTCTCTTAATAGTCGCCAGCCACATCTGTAATTGGCTGCCTCTCAGCCAATCACAGATGCGGCTGTCGGTCTGGCCCCTAATGATACTCTGTTCCCTGGAGTATTATTAGAGGCCGTGGCCATGGGAACTAAGGCTGGTAAGTAAAATATCTGGCACTTTTTAGAATTTAAACCATGCGGTTAGGGTTAATTATTTTTTGGGGTGAACATGTCCTTTAAGTATTTTATCAAACAGACACTTTTAGAATGAAAAAAGGTTTTTAACTAAAACTAGACATTCATATTACACCTTCGAAGCATGGCATTTAATAAACTAATAAATGCTTAAATGCCAGGTCTTTATCAGAAATTATAGTATGCACATTTTACCTATCCCTGGTAAAAATACATGCTAATCACCTGAATTTTATCTCAGGTTTACTTGCTTACAATACAGTTGTACATTAATAAATTAGTTGGCTTGTGACATAGCTGATTCTAATTAACAAGCTTGGTTAAAAGACATATCAGGTAGGAAAGCCCTAGATATTTTTGAACTTCTGTGCAAAATACAAATAAAGAAAAAACAAACAAAACACTGCAGATAGTAAGAAATCGGAATAATTATTATAATAGACGACTGACTATGAGCTAGGCCAAACCTTGCATGTTAAAAATCACACATTAGTGTTGGCCATTTGGTCTGTTTATACTAGGTGCGCTGCTCTGCGTTGATTCGGTATTCAGAACGCATGCGATCAGCATTTTTTTGGGGGCACAAATACTGTACATGCATTGTCATTGTGGAATCTCAATCGTGCACGTTAATGCACACAAATATTTGCATGTTTCCAATGCGCTACTACACATTGTAGTGTGGCCTCACCCTTCGATAGAATGAGAGGGATGTCTCTAGGGTCTGAGAGGATATAGGGTACTTTGGGGCACTCAATGTCCCACATGTAGAGTTGCGAAAAACATTTTAGGCAATGCCCCCTTCCCTGCTCCAATCAAGCTACACCCACTAGGGGGTTAATAAAGATAGACCGCCAGAAGAGACAAACAGATAGATAAGCAACCAGAAAGTGATAGACAGAGAGACAGACAGAGATAAGAGGTAGGCAGAGATACACAAATGAATGACACAGGCACAGTATTCCATTATACTGGTAGCAAACTGGCAATTTTACTATATTCTGGTATCAAACTGACTATTTCAGTATATACTGGTAGCAAACTGGCGTAATCATTATATACTGGTAGCAAACTGGCCATCAGTATACACTGGTAGCAAGCTGGCATATTCTTTATATACTGGTAATAAACTGGCATTTTCAGTATATACTGATAGCAAACTGGCATTTTTATTACATACTGGAAATATTATATACTGGTAGTAAACTGGCATTTTCAGTATATACTGGTAGCAAACTGTCAATTTTTGTATATAATGGTAGCAAACTGGCAATGTCATTACCTACTGGTAGCACAGTGGCAATTTCATTATATACTGGTAGCAAACAGAAAAATGCCTCATATACTGGTAGCAAACTGGCAATTCCATTATAAACTGGTAGCACACTGGCAGTTTCAGTATATACTAGCAGCAAACTGGGAATTCCAATATATACTTGTATCAACTCGGGAATTCCATTGTATACTTGTAGCAACCTGGGAATTCCATCATATACTGGTATCAAACTGGCAATTTCATTATATACTGTTAGAAAACTGGGAATTTCATTAAATATTGGTAGCAAACCGGGAATTCCATTAAATACTGGTAGCAAATGGGAATTTCTTCACATACTTTGAAGGCTATAACTAACCCCCTGTGCAAGGGCAGTCCACTCACTATAAGATGACAGGCAGTAGCAGCATTTGGCAATGTACACTAACCTCAGACAGGCACAACTTTGGAATTGTATGCAGAGAATTTAATACCAAATGCTGCCACTACCTGTCTTAATATAGTGAGTGATTTGCACTGCACATAGGGTAGGTAATAGCATAATGGGGCTATTAGGCTATCAAATTCAAAAATTATGAGACTGGCACCAACCAAACTGCTCATCTGTTAGGAAAAGCCATGCGCGTCCTGAGGTCTCCACTTTTTCCTCCTTAGTCAAACGAAATGGTGGACAGCACTTGCTTATAGCATAAAAGCAATTTACTTTATTTGTATCAAAACATTGTTAAAAGACAGACACTTATAAGATACATAGCTCTCATCGGCTACACTTACATACAGCAGGGCATGACGTTTCGGGTCACATGACCCAAAAGCTTTTGAGAAAGGGTCATGTGACCCGAAACGTCATGCCCTGCTGTATGTAAGTGTAGATGAGAGCTATGTACTTATAAGTGTCTGTCTTTTAACAATGTTTTGATACAAATAAAGTAAATTGCTTTTATGCTATAAGCAAGTGCTGTCCACCATTTTGCTATTAGGCTATCACCAGGGGACCTGGTGATGCTGCTGCCATATCACACACAAAAATGTAAATATCTTCAAAACTCAAATCATTCCGCCCAATATCTCTCTTAATGAGTGATTACAAAATACTAGCTAAAATCTTTGTGACCCAACTACAAAAGGTACTCACATCCATTATTGCAAAAGAACAAACTGGCTTCATACCGGGCAAATCTACATCAATAAATATAAGACAAACACATATCCAAACACAAGTTGACCATGATAATGTTGGACACAGAGCAATCCTGTCTTTAGATGCAAAAAGGGCATTTGACTCAGTAGAATGCAGCTACTTATAGCCTAATGGGGCTATTAGGCTATTACTTACCCATGTACAGCGGTCAGTGGAACAGCTAGAGTAGTGAATCCAGGTTCGGAGCTTTTCCCAGTAGTACAATGCGACTGCGCAATGAAGTCATCAAACCGGTGTGCATTGTGACGTCATCATGCAGCTGGAGACTACTACTGGGAAAACCAATTCAGGACACTTCCTTGAGGTAGGCTTTGTTAAAACATTTGGGGCACTTTGCCTAAGATCCGGGGCACAAATGTTTTAATATAGCGATGCCACTGGAATGAGATCTAACTAAAATCCATTGTGGTGAGACTCCTTACTATATGAGGAAGTTAGACTGAAAAAAGTGATAAAATATACTATCTACAAATGATAGGGGAAAAGATGAAGGAAAATAAAGTCTTTGAAGTTAGGAGAAATACATAAAAGGGCATGTCCACCCCCAAAACTATAAACCCCCCCACTACTGGCCCCACCATGTAGTATAGTTTAATCCTTACCTCACATCCCAGCTCCATCTGGTTCTCCTGTAGTCCCCCCCCCCAAAGTCCCAAAAACTGCCCACCAGGAGGCTAGCAGAGTCCATATAGGACTCTGCCTCCTACCTGGCCTCCAGGAGAAGTTTGGCATGCGTACTGCAGCCCTTCTCCAACTCCCTCTCCCTCCCGTTTTGCTATCCCTCCCCCTATCATAAAACCCCTTGCCCATATAATAAAATATGTTCTCCCAGCCCCAACCGCATAAAAATTATTTTTAGAAAGTCCCCAGAACTCTACTTACCTTCCCTCGCTCCCCCGGCATTCTGAGAAGCCGGCAGCCGTGTCCATGATTGGCTGCCTCTCAGTGTCTCGCAAGCAGAAGGCCGGGAGTTGGAGGAGAGAGGGAAGGTAAGTAAACATCTGGGCACTTTCTGAAATTATTTTTATAGCGGTTGGGGCTGGGGGGCAGTATTCTATTAGATGGCAAAAGTTCTAATTAAGGGTGGACATACCCTTTAAGTGAGTGAAAAAAGGTTTTACGTGACCTTTTAAGAGAAATTAACTGTGAGTTGGGGCTCATAACCGAGTTAGGGTTCATAAATCATCTAAAAAATGTAATATAATCAGTTTGCCATTAAAGGGTACATTCACCAATTTTTTAAGTTTGCTCTGTTCAGGTTAACTAAAGAACGGGAGGGGATTAAGGGGATATAAGTTTATACCATTGGAAAATACATGTAAAAAAAAAAAATCCATGCCCATGTGGCTGAATTCTGATGTAAAGAGGGAAATAGAAAGGAAGAAAAAGGCATTTAAATCATAGGGAGCAGAAAGGGCCTTAAAGGGGAACTGTGGTCTCCAAAAAAGTTGATTTTAGTGAAAGGCCAGTTTCCTACCTTTAAAACGAGCCATCAACCACCTGTCTACGTGCTCCACAGCCCAAGATATAAAGAAATTACGGACCAGAAAGTTAATCGGTGGTAGGCTGAAGTGGCATTCCTAAGGCTGCTCCTCCACCTCGCAGACGACGAGCACAGCCTCAGATTTCAGTGTGTGAGGGAAACAGGAAGTCCCTACCCCTCCCTGCTGTATGAAGATCCCCACAGAGAAGGTAAGGGAATCTACTACCCTACTCTCCCATTATGCGAAAACAGTTTTCTGTAGGGGGGGTCTGAGTGGCCCAAAGCACCTGTGAGTGGGCAGAGCGACATGGGGCTGTAAGGGAAGGGGCCATGGGGGGCCTGCAAATGGAGGGCTATAGGGTCCATGAGTGGGAGGGACCAGGGGGCTTGCAAGAGGAGGGGGGCTGCAAGGGGAGGAGGCGACACAGGGCAGAGTGACTGTCATCCACTGACATAGTTTCAGAGCAGGAAGTGCAATGTGACTGCGCAATGAAGTCATCAAGCCGGTGTGCATTGTGACGAACACATCCAAACACATGTTGACCATGATAATGTGGGACACAGAGTAATCCTGTCTTTAGATGCAAAAAGGGCATTTGACTCGATAGAATGCAACTACATATGGGAAGTATTAGATACATTTGGGTTCGGCTCTAGATTTATCACATTAGTTAAATTGCTTTACACAGATCCACGTGCAAGACTATCAATTCAGAGCCAATTATCCAAACCCTTCTATTTGTATAGAGGGACACGTCAGAGATGTCCATTATCACCATTCCTATTTGCAATAGCAATTGAAATACTAGCAATCCAACTCAAAACTTATACCAAAATAAAGGGTCTCCAACTTGGACCAAATGAGAAAATTGGACTATATGCGGATGACATAATTCTATATCTAGATGCAACTGAGAGCTCGCTACAAACAGCAATTAAGATAATTGATGAAATGGCCCCATCTCAGTCCTCTACATTAAAGGGCAACTGTGGTCTCAAAACAAGTTTGGGTTAAATGAAATCCTGCAGTATTTCCTTTAAAATGAACCAACAATCACATCTCTGGCTGTGAGACATAACATTGGGGTAAATGTTCAAACTTCCTGCTTCCACTAGGTTGAGTGACATCACCTGACCTGCCCCACCTGTCTGCTCCGGGGGAGAAGCATGCTCAGTTAAGACTTAATGCTGGGGAAATCAGGAAGTACATGGGGGGGAAAATTGACAGTTGAGAAGGAGAGCCTATTAATGCAGACAGAGGCTGGTCACATGACTGCAAGCTCGTCACATGGCTGAAAACAGGAAGTGTTCAAGCAGGAAGTAATATTGCTGAACCTTTCCAGCAATAACTTCTCACAAATATTATCTAGAGATGTGATTTAGGTTTTATTTTGAAGGTGTGTTAGAAGGCTTTTTATATAATCCTAACTAGTTTGGAAGAATTCGAGACCACAGTTACCCTTTAATTGGGGAAAATCCTGTATACTACCGTTAGATGACAAAAAAAACCTATACGGAAAATCCCACTAGCTCCAATACCAATTGTCAGAATTTAAATACTTAGGCATATACTGTATATTACCAAATCTGGGGAGATCTTCATTCTCCCCAAGATATTATATGTACTGGAACATGCTGTAACATATATCCCCAAAAAATTCTTTACAAATATCAATGGACTGATAACTCTGATAACATTCCTGTGGAGCAATGGTAGAGCAAGAATTAAACTTAAATGCTGCAAGCCCACAAACTGAATGCAGGTTTAGCTGTCCCGGATTTTCAACTACAGTATATTACTGGTCAGGACAACTCTGATATCTACAATGCTGGCTACAACCAGAAGAACAGAGGAGGCAATCAGACTATATGTTACAGTATTATGTTAAGAGTTTATATTTGGCATATATTGGTACAGGCACATCCATCCATAAACAGGACGTGAAAATCTGGAAAACTGCTAATAAGCTTATAAAATCTGAGGATGTATCTTGGGAAACACCACTATGAAACAATTACACTTACCCACAACTCGCAAAACTACAAGAAGCAAATAGATGGGCAGCATATGGGATCCAGAAATTTGGTCAAATATATAATGATAATAAACTTAAAACTTTCTGAACAATACAAGCTCCCACACTCCTTCCAATACAGATACCTAAAACTTAGGCACTGTATACAAACAGAATTTGCAAGCAAACAAATACAGCCCCAAATTAAGAGAAAACTGATCCACTTTGCATTACAAAATCAAGTCACTAAAGGATTAACCTCAACTCCAAATCTTACTGCAAGCGAGCACTAAACAAGGAGTTTCCACTATAAGGGATAAATGGAAGGCATTCCTACCTGAATTGGATACAGAGGACCTGGACTCATTACTACAAAGTCACATTTCTGCATCACCAGCAGCACAAAATAAACTGATACAGATATATATTATTATCCAAGCATATCTGTCTCCAAAGAACCTGAAACATATAAAACAAACACAAAACGACCAATGTCCTAAATGTAAACAACCTGGAGCTGATTTCTGGCATCTCCTATGGTTGTGCCCCCATGTCCAGAATTTTTGGAACATATGTCGATTTATACAGGTACATTCAAACCCAGAGAACTGTGCGCTAGGCATTCTAAACAAAGAATCATGGCCCAAATATCAATATATTCTTCTCAGCCAAATTCTTTTTTATGCTTGAAAAGCTATCGTGCTTACTTGAATGGCAACAGAAACATTTACAATTAAAATATGGCTGGATATGATCAACAAAGACCTACCATTCCAGCGCATACTATACAAACATAGGAACTGTCCAGCTAAATATGTTAAAATATGGGAAATTTGGTATTTATCCACAGCAACTACTACGAGTGACCTCCGATAATATCATTATGCCTCACTGGATGGGCATCTAAGCTCATCAATATATATTTAATTAAGCCCAAATAAGTGACCTTTAGTCACCTATAAACAAATTCCATCATAGGGTTAATCTGCCTCTTTAGGAAAATGTTTTTATCAACCTGCTTTTAAAACTGTGTGAAGTATAAATAAATAGAGACAAAGTAACCATTTGATGTTTATTGTGCAGATAAGACATGATAAATATACAGATAGAAAAAAGTTGTTGACAGTAAAAAGACGTTTATGTTTGATAATTTAGGTTTATGCCGATTATAACATTCAATAATAAAACAAGTATATCATTGTGAACTTAATAATGATAAAAATATGTAATTTGTATTATATCTATACTGCATAAATGTCATTAATAAAACGAATATAAAAAAATATATCTTCAAAACTATGCAAAACATACAATGAAACTCCACCTCGCTGCCAGGCCCTCTGCTTCCGAGAAAATGCAAGCAGAGGGGCGGGACCGGCAGTCGCGTCTGCGAATGGCTGAGCGGCAGCCAATCACGGACACAGCTGCCAGGAGTTCAATGCGGCGTAGGAAAGAGAGAAGGTAAGTAATGTTTTGGACATTTTCTGATAATACAAATATAGCGGTTGGGGGATAGGGGGAATGTTATGTAAAAAGATTTTTACACTAGGGGGAGGGAATCCTAATCGGGAGGGAGAGGGAGGGGGAGGGAGGGGGAGAAGGGCTGCAGTACGCATGCCAAACTTCTCCCGGAGGCCAGATAGGAGGCAGAGTCCTATATGGACTCTGCTATCCTCCTGGTGGGCAGATTTTGGGACTTTGGGGGGGGACTACAGGAGAACCATATGGAGCTGGGATGAGAGGTAAGGATTAAACTACACTACATGATGGGGCCAGTAGTGGGGGGGATTATAGTTTTGGGGGTGGACATGCCCTTTAATAGTAAGAAGATAAGGACTGAAAATGTGGCACCATTAATTAGGAGGATGGTGAGAAGGCAAATGTCTTGAATATTTTTTTTTTACCTCTGTATACACTATAGAAGTTCCAAGTACAGATATCATATAGTATAGTTGAAATAATGGTATAAAAGATGCAAGTGCTCTTAGGTTAACCGGGGATATGGTAGAAACAACTAAATAAGGTAATATTAATAAATCTCCTTGACCGGATAAAATACATCCTCGGGTCCTTAGGGAGCTACGTTCAGTTTTATCTAGGCCATTGTTTCTTATTTTTGCAGATTCGCTTATAAGCTGATGTTATTCCAATATTCAAAAAAGGTAGTCATTCACAGCCGGGTAATTACAGGCCTGTAAATTTAACATCAGTGGTGGGGAAGATACTGGAAGGGAACATATTCTGGAGTATGTTTCAAGGACTGACCTTATAAGTAGTAACCAGCATGGAATTCGAAGGAATAGTTCTTGTTAAACTAACTTGCTTGACTTTTATGAGGAAGTGAGTTGAAATTGCATAGCAGTGGATGTAGTATACTTGGATTTTGCAAAGGTTTTTGATACAGTCCCCCATAGGAGACTAATGTGTAAGCTAAGGTCTCTTGGTCTGGGGTGGCACATTTGTACATGGATACAAAAGTGGTTAATGAATAGGATGCAGAGAGTAGTTGAGTTGTTAATGGGGCTTCATCAGTGTGGACTTAAGTGCTAAGGGGTGCCACAGGATTCTGTGCTGGGGACACTTCTATTTAATCTATAAATGACTTGGAAAGGAATATTGTCAGCAAGGTTTCTGTGTTTTTGCTGATTACACAAAGTGTGTCAACCATTAAAAGCTTCAAAGGATGTGCAATTGTTGCAGGTGGATCTAGATAGATTGTCACAATGGGCTACTAAGTGGCAGATGAGATTCAATCTTGAGAAATGTAAGGTGATGCATTTTGGACTTAAAAATCCTTGTGCTGCTTGGAGTTTTGGTACATAACAAACTTAAAGGTAGCAAGCAGTGCCAGGCAGCAACAGCTAGAGCCAGCTAGAGCCTCTTGTATAAAGAGGTATGGATTCAAGGCAGAAAGATGTTATTCTCCCTCTTTACTAAGAATTGGCCTCATTTGGAATATGCAGTGCAATTTTGAGAAGGGCGACTAAATTAAAAATGGGATAGTGAGAACTTGAATATAAAGAGAGATTGGATAAGTTACAACTATGTACACTAGCGAAAAGGTGCTTGCATGGGGATATGATTACTGTGTGTGAATACATTAATGGGCACAAGGACATCCCTTAAGACTTGAAGAAAAGAAGTTTAGTCTTCAAGTTTGGAAAGGGTTTTTCACAGTGAGAACGGTACAGCTATGGAATTGTCTTCCATTGAACATTGTGATGGCATTGGACAGTTTAAAAAAAAAAAAGCTGGATGAGTTTCTGCAAACAAGGAATGTTGCAAGTTACTGGTATTGATACATTAAGTAGAGTTGATCCAGGGATATTTCCGATTGCCACTTGGAGTCAAGAAGGACTTTTTTCCCTCTTCATAAATTTGGTGGTGGTGGTGGTGGTGGCAGGGGGGGTTGCCTTCCTCTGGATTAACAGTTAGGCAGGTAAGGAGGGTATTGCTAGATGGGTTGGACTGGATGGACATATGTCTTTATTCAACCTCAAATACTATACTAATATTATACTATACTAAATGAGCTATGTCTTACCTCCCCTTCTTCAGCAAAACTTGCAGGAGAGAAGGCAGAACTTACCCGTGAACAGTCCAGCGCCGCTGACAGACCCCCAACGACACTGACAGTCTCCGATGTATTCACAGTACTTTGAAATGTGTGTGCATGCAAACACATTGCAAAGGAGCGTGGATGCGTCGGGCACTGTCATTGAGAAGCCAGCACTGGACCATTCGTGGGTAAATTCTGCCTTTTTTACAGTAGGGGGTGCATTATTCACTATATAATCTATAATTGAATACATGTAAGTAGCACTTACTCTGATTTGTATGTGTTGCTGCATGTCTTCAATCCAGCCCACGTTTTGTTTAGAACATTATCACCCCTCCCTCTTTTAACCACTCCCATTTCCACCCGACCTGACTTTTTTCCCACAAACCAACTGTCAAGCCTGCACACAGCAATACAGCATTCCAACTGTCAAAACTCTGTCAATATTCTAGCTACAGTAAAACCACTCACAGAGAATAGTTTTGAGAGCAAGGAACTTGATTGACAGCTGAAATATAAGAAGTTTTAGATTGGATATCTAAAGAAATAGGGGGCAGATCAACAAAAATTATAGTTTCCAGTTATGGTCAATTTAAAATAACCTATTTTTCGGTATAGATGCCATTTAAATAGGAGTACGTGTCAGGGAAGATGGGACCAGCACTGAAGGAACCCCAATGAAAAGTAATCCTTCTTTTGCTTAAAGTGTAGCAAAGGGTTTTAGGTGAAGAAGAAAATGCAATTAAACTTTATTTTAAAGGTGTTTTTAAGGCTAGAAATAGTAATTAAACAGTGAATTGACCATTGCCCAACCAATACCCACCACTAACACTTAAAACCATTACAGCAGCATAAAATATTCTAGCATCCCAAGCCAGACAAAAAAAAACATTTTTTTGAAACCATACATTCCACTACTTAGTTCTGGCTCTGTAGATAAGATGGATTTGCAACACATGTTAAAGTGTTCTGTACATTCATACGCAGATAAAATACCATGGATCAGGTGTTAAGCATTGGGTTTCATGTAAGATTTGTAGAATCTTTTAAGAACTCCCTTTAGAGAGCAGAGATTATAGATTCTGAGTTGGTGTAAAATATTTCTCTACCAGCATTACCAGCATTAGTGTTTTTGAATTGTAGAGCAGAAAACTGAAATAAGCCTGTTATCTGCATGCTTTCAAAAAACTCCCTGTTGGTCTTTTTTTTTAAATAAAAAAACAATATTGTTTTGGACCAATACATAATCATAAATAACCTGTTGTCTGCAGATTATTCCTTCTTCTGTAAGTCAATGTGTGTTCAGTCCTGTTGTCTGAGCAAAAAGGTGTATGATGTGTACCCACCTTATTTATATTTAGTTCTGTAGATCATTATTCTTTCTATTGGAAAATAGGAGGAATTTAATTGATATACAAAATTAGTTGCAAGCCTTGTACAAGCCAAAACTACTATTAAATTTTTTAAATTGAAAATGTAATGTCTATATAAACATATTTACTTATTGTGATTGTGATTCTCCCAACGTCAACTGAATAAATTTGCCACTTTATAAATAAACAAATGATATATCTTATATAGGTAAAAAATCCATTATATCACAAATTTCTGAAATAATTTTTGTCCATAACATTTTGTGGTCTTCAACCCTGATTCTTTGAATCTGATTGTTTATTTAGTCTTTTAAATAATGTATTTATGTTACGTTACGTTGATCCTTAAACTAACATTATAAGCTCTTGTCCTCTGCCTCCAAACATGAAGAAGGCCCTCTGATAGTCCATTAACCGTAGGGCAACACATTCTTAAAACAGTATTGTCACAACTAAAATTCTTTTCATGTAAAAATTTTGTGTGAGTTATTTATAGAAGTACACATTTAAAAATTTTAAAAAGGAAAACAATGCATCATGTTTGTCCTTTAAATAATAATCCACAGATACCGCATAATGGACTCCTACAGGGGATATTAAGTCATAGAATTCAGTAGGTAGTTCCAGTGTATAAAAGTGAAAAATTAAAAGGTATCGGTTGTTTGTTTGGATATCCGCAACACTAGGACTAGGACTAATTTTGTGATGCAATTATCTTTAATGAGAATGGCAATTTAGTATTCGGACTGAAAATTCTTAAAAATAGATTTGTCGTGTTACTATCCATGACACAGCAGAAACAATAGTGTGTACTAATTTTCTATTTTCCACATGCTTTGTGGGAAGCATGTGGACAAACTTGGACAAGTGTATTTTAAATAACATGAAATGAAGTAGCATGAAAGAAAATTATTTACAAAGAGCTATAATCACAGCAAACAGCGATATGTGCGCTGGTTTAAAATTTTTGTAAATCTTTGTAAATTGGAAAACATTTTGAAAAAATATAGCACTTTCTTTGTGGCTAGTGTTAAAATTCAAAAAAATCTGGTGTAACCAATTTTGCTTGTGCTAAATTTGCTTGTGCTAGCTGGACGGATCACGCTCTAAAAGTATCAAATCCCTTCTTAAAGGATCATTATACCCTTACAACAACTTACCTCCACCTAAATCTAGGGAGGAGGCAGGGGCATGCATTCCTACTTCTCATTCTGCTATTTTAAAAGTCCTCCCTATTTAAAAGCGATTGGGAGAAAAAAAAGCTGTATCTCTTAGTTTAATAGGCCATACAATTTATTATGCCAGGACTGGTTAATAATTTTGGTTGAAATTCCTCCATAGTAGAAAGGTTTGCCTTTTTTTTTAAAATAATCTTGAATGAACCAGCACCACATTGTCAAATGTATACTAAATTGTCTATAAGCAATAAGCAATTTAATAAGTGCTAAATACGTTTTTTTCTGTTGTGCACTCTAAGCTCCATAATGTTTCTGTTGTGCAATGTAAGCTTCATAATAATCAAGTTACATTTTTTAAATAAATTCATATTGCAATATAACGACTCTTTCAGGGTTATTCAATAAAAGTTCTTATCGTTTAAAATAGTGCTAATTTTGCCCCAACCAATCGGATCTTATTTAACATTTGAAAGCTAAAATCTGATTGGTTGGAGCAAAATTAGCACCATTTTAAACAATAAGAACTTTTATTTAATCTCCCTGTTTATGTATAAACAGCTGAAGAAAAGGCCCAAGAAAAATTAACCTTGAAAGTAAAAAAAAGAAAGACTTTGGGGCCGATTTAGCCAGACTCACAGGGCAAATATATGGTGTTAAAGTTACGCTAACCTGTCCACAAACGGTTAGCGCGACTTTAACTCCATACGCAAAAATCACGTGCATCTGACGCTTGCGATTCAATATCGCATTTGTGCTAGTTTTATCACAGGATTTTAATGCCACCCACCCCGCAGTGGGTAAATCCCTTACTGGGATTTACCCACATTCTCAAATGCGACATTAAATCGCCAACTTTTACCCACAGGACTTTTACCCACAGCGATAGTGGCTCTGGGTAAATGAGCCTGTTTGACTTTCCCTAAACCTGTTAGATAGGCACAATTTATAAAATCAATATAAAGCCATCAAATCTGCCTTTAAACATAATCTGCCACTGCTCGGCACAGACTGAGCAGCCTATAATATATACTAAAAGACAGCTGTAAATATGCACAGACGCTGAACCTATTTGCTGGAGCGCCACCTCACAATGTGGGAGGGATGGAGGAGGTGCGTATAGGGGGGAGCGCGCACTTTGGAGGAATTCTGCGACATGGGAGAACAAAAATTTCCAACCAAACATGGTTTTGATTCAGAAATGCCGGTTTCAAAAATCTGCACATCCATCAGATTTTTTAAAAACGTTTTTAAAAAGTCTAAAACTAGTTTTTAAAACTCTGAACTTATCCTTAAAATTCAAAATATCACATCAATTGCGTTTGAAAATTCAAAAGATTACGATTCAATTGGGTTTGAACTGCTGTTGGAATGAAACTCAACAGTTTTGATCATTTGTACTCAGGATCTCTAACAATCAGACGGATCACTTAACAAGGTCAGTCTAATTGTGTACACACGTGTAGATCATTTTACTTCCTTTGGATAACTGGGAAAAAAATATATTCAAATTCTGAAGTAGAAGTCTATTAAGATAATGTATAAATGGTATATTATTACTCTAGTTTACATACATAATATGGAATAGTCCTTCCTCTTTTGCTTTTGACATTATATGGAAAGAGGGGACTAGTTGCATTTCTGGTGGTCCTGCCCACTAGTGAACATGACCTGGATGATTTGCTAAAACCTGATTGGAAATCCTGTAGACAATATTCTTCTCTTTATGGAGCAATAGAAGGGATTGGTCACCATATTATGTATCATTATATTAAATTACTATACTATAATTATATATTCGTATGGAAATCTGTATAAACTGGCACCTTTTTTTGCCTAGTATGTGCCATAGTTAGAGAGGCTGTATAAAATGTACTATATATATATATATATATATATATAATAATATTCTATTGGTTTCTAACATTTGCTATAATTTGTTGTAATATTTTATAGTATTAGAAATTATGGAACACAAAAACCTATGTATTTCTTTGTTCTTGCACAAAAATTGAGGTGTATTAACATGTACAGTAATTCAGCAGTAATTACCTTTTCTAAACTTTTTTTTAAAACTCTTCCTTCCTAGCACCTACAAAAATGTATTAACTAAGGGGCATATTTATAAAGAAGCAATGATGATTTTTTTGGTGCAATAAATTCTAACAATTTAAAATAAGGCTTTTTGACACTTTTTCTCTTTTTAGGGGAAAAAACACCTTTATAAATACTGCAAAAAAAGTCTGGCGTTAAAAAACTGAAACATTCTCAATAATTAGAAAGCCACAATTTCATTGATTTAATATTACGGTTGTGGCAATGGGTAAACTTGGGACTTACCAAATGCATTACCAGCTGCTGTTAAATACTCATTAAAAATATATTAAAGAGGAACTTAGGTAACCTGATGGTATTGTCCATGGAAAAAGCACATTCACAAATATACAAGCTGTCGCACCTCTTCCTTTGCTGTGGTTGTTGTTTGAGTTATGTAATTATCTTGTCTAGAGGTCAACTCCATACACTCTAACAATAATGGGTAATTCCCGTTGCGGCACGATTGACTGTGTAGGGGCCCGGGCTCTTCCCGACCAATTGTAGCTCCGCCAAATGATCGTATTCGTCATTATGGTCAGTCGGGAACGCCGGAAAATTTCTGTCGGTTGGTAGGGGCCGACCAATCCCAATGGGGATCAGTCCGGTCCGTGTGTGCAGTCCCCACAGAATGTGTGCCGACATACCAATGTGATCTGTCAGCATACATGCTGTGGAGATGCATGTGTATGGCCACCATAAGTTTCAGCGGTAGCAGCCTTTTTAGACCCTAGAAGCTGACAGCCAATCATGTTACAACACAAAAATTCTGACTCTTATCAGACACCAGACACAGAGTAGGGATTTTACCGTGTTCGGTTGTGTTTGCCATCTAACACATTCCTTTGCTTTTCAAACGAAAAAGAACCTTTTGCAGTGTATTTCCTATGAATGCATGAATGTCAGAAATATTCTCGCTTTATAAAAGCGGAGAATTAATCCACTAACCCACTAGAATTAAAACACAGAAAACATGTACATTTAGACTAATTCAGGGAGATTCCGCAATAGCTCTGGGTAGTTCTCCCTTTCGGGATTCGGCTGTGGGCAAATCCCAGAAAGGGATAAACCTACAGCCTGACTGTGGGTTATTAGCAAGTGTTAAATTGTTGTGCTATATGTAGTGCAAATTGCATATTTAATTTGTTGCAGCAGCTGCGTGGGTTTTTTTTTTGCAATACCCCTACAGCCAGCACAAGGAAGGGGTCAAAGTTGCTCTAATCGATATTGAAACGGTTAGCATGACTTTAACTCCAGAGAAGAGCACTGCAGCACAGAGTAAATCTTTTATTAATAACAGAATGGAATCAAGAAAAGACTGTTAAGTATTGTTCCTGGTAGGCTGTCTTCCAATCTATCTTTCTGTCATTCCCTGTAGCTTTCAAAGTCTTATCGAGGCCTTCCATATTGGTGTGGAGACATTTATATACAAAATACTCTGTGAATAGACACAGTGAATACTGTGCAATCTACTGTAGTAGTATTCTACAATGCATGGGTTTCTAGGGAGGAAACATTAAGGGTAAAAAAAATGAAGGTTTAGTTCTCCCGAAAAATGCTTGCAGTGGTTGCACAGGTGACTTTTAAGAAATCTATCAGCCATGGCAATTCCCTTCTCAGAGTTACATAACCCTTTGTAATTGTAATACCTCTGTGCACAGATAGATTGATATCACCTGGAATGTGAGGACACAATCACATTTGTTTATTCAAAAAAAATTTGTGTGTGCACGCACAGCTTACAGGAATATTGGCTGCAGGGACCTTTTAAATGCCTAAGTATCATCTTCTGATATGAAAAAGCAAGGCTAAAATCCCAAGCTAACCTATTTGCGGCAATATACAAAGGGAATTGGTTTTGATGTGCTTGCGGCAGTATCTGAAGATTTGTACATTTTCATATTCCAAGATATGCAATACATTTTGAGATTCATTTTTTCAATGCAATTAGATGACGTGTGTTAACCCCTTCAGAATAAAATTTGGTACTATATTGTTAATGTATCCTGCTGCTTGGGACAGAAATTGCAATGTTAGTATTTTGTCTCCATTAAGTTTTGAAGAAACTTGCTTCCTCTCATTTCCATAGGCTATAATTGTTTTTCAACTGGTAAATGCTGATGAATAGTTCTGGGTCAAATGATTCCCCACATTTAATTATTTCAATATTCACAATCGTATTCAAAAAGGGAGGAAAAAGACATCCCATTGAATGTTATTTTGCCGTATATTGCAGCTTTATAAATTAGTCATGTTTTCCAAGTAACATTTTTCCTAGTTACATTTAACATATTAAATAGCAGCATTTGCCTCTTTAGAGTTTGTGAATTGTGGTGTTAAAATAAATCACCTAAGAACGTTAAGACAGCTCTAGAAATTACATTCCTGTTGAATGAACGATGATTATATGAGGGATATTGCTATAGACAGTATGGTAAATCCTGCTGACATATCTTTGTGGTGTAGACAAAATAGGAATAATGTATTTCATCCTGTGACCACCTTAAACAATGCTGTGTGCTGAACCAGTCATTTTGTACAAAATGCCATTGCACAGGAATTTTTTACCTTTTTCATCTTTTATTTATACATCTGACATGTGTTTATTGCTCCCTCTGAGTGTGTCAGATTTATTTTTCTTTCATTTATGTTGATGCAGTTTTTTTTTTATTATAACAGTGTACGTATTGTCCATCCAATCTCAAGTCTCTGTATTTATTATTTTACTGTGTGGCCATAGTTAACCAGCTGGACCATAAAAGGGGCTCTAGCATCCTTTGACCACCTGCACATCTGAAAGTGAACTGTACCTAGAAGTGTTTTCTACCAGAGTTAATCTACAAGCTGAGCTGGTGAAGCGAGTCTGGAAGTTTGGATTTTGTCAGCAAATTAAAAGATAAAGGTTCCCTGTATCTAGTGCAAAATGTTAAAACATCAATCACAACCGAAGAGCAGAAGGACCAGCTGTGAAAAGGAATACGTGGATAAGAGCAACGTTTAGCATTTTGCACTTGTCCTCTGCAGCGTACAAGGATGACTGTTTAGTCTCATTCAAACCCAGAGCTTTATATGTCAATAGAGAAAACTACTGACACAAGTGATAGTACCACTGGATTGTGTCTAGTAAACTCCTTCTGACAAACATTCACATATTAAAAAAAAAAAAAGGTTTGTAAATTGTAATCTACCATTTTAATGATTTAGATGAAAGTATTCTTGTCTCTAATTAGAATCGACCTATTTAAACCCACCTTTAAAGGGCCTACTTTCTAAGCTGCTAATTATTATTTCCTTTTTAATTACCTCTCACATTTTTTTTTTCTCTTTGGTGTCTTTTTATATGTTGTTCAAGTATAGTTTAATAACAAGACATAGAGTAACACAGGAATGAATATCAGTATATTGTAGTGTATAAACTTTCGGTTGGTAAAATAAATAAAAGTAAACTTTTATTATTAAGGGAGATGTAAAAAAATATTATTGTGAGTTCTTATTGACACATATGCACCTCTGTCTTGTCAATATCCATTTATTTGTGTATCATTGAAATTCAACCAGATCCTAAACTCTCAAAGGTGATTGTAACTAACTTTCCTAATATGGATGTACAGTATTAGGGTGGGGATGTTGCAGCCCACTTAGTAAACTGACAAAGACAAAGAAAGGACAAGGGTCTCTCTCTTTCTCTCTCACATACCTACATAAATTTATATATACACATAATTCAGATTTCAACATGATACTTTGTAACTTTATTTTATCTGAAATACTGTAAGCTGTCAATTATATGTTTAACTGACTTTGTTAAATACCAAAATCTATTCCTTGGTGAGTGAGGTCTTATGATCCTATAACTTACACAACATATGCAAATGTAGACACATATATCTTTTCTACAAGAGAATTACATTAATAGGCACAATGTGGGGAAAGATCATCCAGGTGAAACAAGTTCAGCATCCTTCTTGGTCTCCTTTGTCTGCCTCAGCCTAGCCAAGTTACCATATACAGCTCCTTGCTATAGGCTTTAACTGTATGTGCAGATTAACTGAGAATTGACAGTGGGTTATTATAGGTTAGGAAGGCTTTGGTTTCCTTTCCTGACTTTTAAATGCTCTTTATGCTACTGTTATTCTGTCTGTTCCTTGTGATATTTAATAGTATTTAAAAGTAATTTTTATCTCCTTTTAATACGAAGATGTTGGAGTGTGTCTTAGAGGTTTTAAATAGAACCTGCAAACTTCATAGCACTAGTCAGAGAGACCCGAATCTGGAAAATCAACTGTTAAGCTGTTAAAAGTAGATACTTGTACAACAGCACCATATCACAATATATAGAGGTATGCAGTAGGCTGACGCAGAATTGACCTTTAAAGGGGAACTGTTGAAAAAAGTTTCAAACAGTTGAAACACCTTTCAAACAAGCCTGGGATGATATCTATAATTGTTGTCAATCCAAAATTATAGACTTAAAGCTTCTCCTCCTACTCTGCAATGTCTCTATGACAGGCCTATGTTATAAGCTGTGTCATAAGCCCCACCCCTAAAAACATCTTTTCTAAAGGTACTTA
Source organism: Hymenochirus boettgeri (assembly GCA_019447015.1). NCBI lineage: Eukaryota > Metazoa > Chordata > Amphibia > Anura > Pipidae > Hymenochirus > Hymenochirus boettgeri. The sequence continues at coordinate 114,377,383 of CM033473.1, forward strand.
CAGGCTTGCAATCATCATCTGTGCTTTCTTCTGCCTATGGGCACCTTAGGGAGAGAAGAAAAATATATTCAGGCTTTTGGCTAGCTTTGCAGCTACAAGCTTTATAAAGATGTTCAGGGGCAGGGCTTATGATGCAGCTGATGATGCAGTAGGGATACAAGTGGGCATGTTTAAGCCAGGAGCATGATGGTGACACACACTGTGTAAGCAGGAAAAACCACCCTTTACACTGCTGTAAATTTTGATAGACTGCAGGTGATCACAGTTCCCCTTTATTGCAAAGATTTTCTAAAAATAGAGAAAATAAATGGACACTTTGGGGCTCATTTACGGGGAGGCGATTCAATATCATTTAGCGTGACTTTAACTACTTCTTTGTGTAGGCTGCGTGGGTATTTAATATAGTGGTTGCGCCTTTTTTGCGTGAATTTCAACACCAGCAAATAGCTGGCATTAGAACTACGCAACAGGTAATGCCAGTTTATGATTTACCCAGAGCTGCAATTGCTATATTAAATAATTAAATTGCCAGGGGGCCGTCAGTAAATATGACCCTTTGTCCATTTACAAAGCACATTTCTGAAAAGTATTTGATTAAGAAATAGCCTACAAAAACACTGAGATCTTAAAAACATGAACACTCATTTACTTTTTTTTCACTGAAATTACATTTATATCTTCTATGTGAATGCAATTCAGTTGAATAATATGGATGTTGATTTTTTTTTTGAAGACACATCTTTATTTCTGTTTATTTCTTTTCTATGGGAGGGCTTTTCATCTCCCTGTTCTGGCTCAGTGCAGTGTTTGTACTAATTATATTACATGTTTATTCAACCTATTCTGATGTGTCTTTGTCTTCTTTTGTTCTGTAGACTAGCAAGTAGGTGGAGAGGCTGAATATGTGCTATATATGTAACCCAGCCTCCACACTGATAGTTACCAGATAAATAGAGCCAGTCTACTGTGATAAAGTCAAATTAATATATTTGTGTTTTTAGATGAAGTGTTCTGTGCATACAAAACTCAAAGATCATTATGTTAAAAGTCTATTAATGTTAAATAATGATGCTGCTAGTTTAAAGGACGTGGTTTACCGACAGATGCATGTGTTCATTGTTTCCATTTGCCCCTAATTGGCAGAATTCAGAAAAATCTGCATGACCAGCTATTTGTTTTTGTAGATTTGTAAACTGGTGGAAACCCTGGAAATCAGCATAGTGATTAAGAAGGAAGGATTTCTACAAGAAAATAAGTGTCATTAGTCTGTGAATTGCACTGTGACCCTTGAACAAGGCCATACATACAGGACTAGGAACAGGGCAATAGCATTAGTTATTTGTGAGGACTCATAGTGTCTATATTTGTTTATAGGAAATGAGCAAATTAGCAAATTTTGACTGTTTTTTAACTGTTAAACCTTGTACAGTGCAGACAGAACATACTGCAAAAAGGAGATACAGCTATGACATTGCTTCACCGGCTGTGTGGTTAACTGTCGCATTAGTCACGTAACTGCCGAAAATAACATCGGTTAGTGTGACTTTTACTCCATAGCAGAGCATTGCACCTCTCAGTGCATCATCCAGAATGCATCTCTTATAGCTGGGCAGCCAGCCAAGAAAAAACAGGGGTAAAATGTAACTAGAAAGGGAAAGTTTAAGTATAAACTTTGAATATGGCTTGAAAGGCCGCATTTTAGAAGGGAATATGTGTGTTTATGTTTGTGAGTAAAAAACAACAATGTGAGGACATTGTTGTTTTTTACTCACCCTTTTAATATGGCTGTCACATAAATTAAAGGTAGGCCAGTTGGTGTGTGTTCTCATGTCAGGTTGGGGATAAAAGGATTTTCATTAAGTCAATTACTTGAGAACTTTTTAGAGAAATCTTAAGACATTTGGGAAGACAGAAGTAGTTACTTATATAATGTATTAAATAGATGTATAATAGAAATAAAGAGATGAGAACAGAAGTTTGATCCTGCCTGTTTTTTGCACACCAAGCCACATTAAAATGCACATTCCAATTCTTCAGACTTTTTTCTTTGACATCGACTCCCATACACCCATAAAAGGGCACTAAACTGACTTGTTTAAAGGGTCACTATACTCTCTTAAACAACTTTACATTTTCTAAAACTACAATTTAAGAAAAGTAAAATGGTGGTACTCATATTTATCTGTGATTGCTTTATTATTAAATGATTAATGTTTACTGAGTGCTCCTAATTGCCCCACCCTCCCTTACTCACTGCCTCCTTGTAGTGTCTGCAACACTTAAGTTCTGCACAACCTCACCATGAACACTGCTCAGCTTACATATCTCCCCCTCCCTCCCCCCTTCTTTTTTTCTCTGCTGATTCTCTCTCTCCAGAAATATACTTTCCGGAAGCAGCAGAGAGGGGCCTGATGTGCAGCCACGTCTGTGATTGGCTAGCTGGCAGCTTTAGGAATGAAGGAGTGTAAGTATGTTTCTGGGGCTTGTTTTACATAACTAAATCGGCGGGTTGGGGTGGGCTGAGGAGCCCTATACTATGTAATATCCTCTTTTATAGGTATGGATCAAGGAGCCTGAAGGGGTCCCTGCGCATGTCACAGTCCTCCATGAGAACAATAAAAAAGCAGGGACCGGATGACACACAGACTGCTCCTACTCTTCACTTTTTGCAACTTTGTACAGAAACTAATGGAGAGTCACAGGGAGCAGAGGAAAGAGGTAAGGAATTTTTTTTGAAGAAGTGGGATCTTGCTATATGTTAAAGGTACACTTTTAGAAAATTTGAAACCCTTTAAAGTAAAGTAAAGATAGCCTTTAACCTTTTTTTGAAATGAACTCTATGATTCCAAGGGAGGTAATTGGGATTGTTTACAAGCCCCAATCTTTGAGGTAAAATATCACTGTGCCTGCAGTCTGGCGGCTCCTCTCCTCAACACAGTCTCCCTGACACACTCCCTTTCTCTCAGCTATTCCTTATACAGCATTCACCAACTCTGTATAATACTTACTTTATTAACTTGCTAATCTGTTTTTTTGTAAAATCAATACTTATTCTTATACATATGAACAAAATATCAGAATTATTATCTTCCAGTAAAGCTAGGTACACATGTTTCAATTTCTGACCGACCGTTCGAGACTTTTGACCGGTCATCCAGGAAGAAGGCAAAAGCAGCAGCGTCCGACAGTTACCGCAACCATGTGGTCCATAGAGGACTGCACGACTGGTTGTGGTTTTCCGACCTGTCCGATCCTGCTTTCTTCTGATTCGGACAAAGGAGCGATCAGTCGGAGCCACCATACAATAATTCAGCACAACCGACTGAAACACTGAAATGTCTGTCTGGCTGAATTATTGTATCGTGTGTACCTAGCTTTACTGCTGTAGAAAGGGGATAAACATTCAACATTTAAAAACTTGGATTTGCTATTACAGGATATTATTATTAGTATATAAAGCCAAATACAATTATACAACCTATAACTCATAACATATACTTTAGTGGCGTGTTTGAAGGGGGTTACTGATGCCTGCAATCCCCCTTTTCTGCTTACTCAGTGAAGTCAGCTGTTTTCTCCTGGTGCCCATAGTTTGTTACATAGATTTTACAGTGTCAATTGAGCTGGGAGTGAGGAGCATCATTTTTTGTTTAAAAAAGTATCTAGTCTGTCATGTGATTGACAGCAGCATATGTAGATACCTGTATCAACATTAATCCTGTAGCTGCCTGAGGTGATTGCTTAGAGTGGGTTTAGATGCCACCACCTGGTGGTGGTTGCAGGGGTGCTTATGAGTCAAAATTTGGAAAAGCAAGGTTAACGTGGCTTCCTGTTGTGGGCATGGATAAACACTTTACAATTTCAACTAATGGTTAACAATCAAAAGGATTCTGGTGGATAACTGGGAAAGGGATGCTGGTGGAAAACTGGGAAAGAGATGCTGGTGGACAAAATCAATGGGAGTCTGGTGGATAACTGAAAGTAACACTGGTGGATAACAATCAAAAGGATGCTGGTGGAAAACAATCATAGGGAGTATGGTTGATAGCAGTCAAGGGATGCTGATGGATAAAATCAAAAGGAGGTTGGTGTATAACAGTCAGAGGAGCTAGTGGATAACAGTCAAGGAGATGCTGGTGGATAAAATCAAAGGGAGGCTGGTGGATAACAGTGAATGGGACACTGGTGGATAACAGTCAAACAGACACTGATGGATCACATTGAATGAGACACTGGTGGATAACAGTCAAAGGGACACTGGTACATAACAGTGAAACAGACATTGGTGGATAACAGTGAATGGGACTCTGGTGGATAACCATCAAAGGGACACTGGTACATAACAGTCAGACACTGGTGGATAAAAGTAAAAGTGACGCTGGTGGATAACAGTGAATGGGACACTGGTGGCTAACAGTCAAACAGACACTGGTGGATAACAGTCAATGGGACACTAGTGGATAACAGTCAAAGGGACACTGGTACATAACAGTCAAACAGACACTGGTGGATAACAGTTAATGGGACACTGGTAAATAAAAGTCAACAGTAAGCTTGTGGGTAACAGTCAAAGGGACACTGGTACAAAACAGTCAAACAGGCACTGGTGGATAACAGTCAACGGGACACTGGTGGATAACAGTCAAAAGGACACTGGAAATAACAGTCAAACAGACACTGGTGGATAACAGTTAATGGGACGCTGGTGGATAACAGTCAATGGTAAGCTTGTGTATAACAGTCAAAGGGACACTGGTACATAACAGTGAAACAGACAGTGGTGGATAACATTGGTGGATAATGCTGGTGGAAAACAGTGAATGGGACACTGGTGGGTAACAGTGAATGGGACACTGGTGGACACCATGAAGTCCAAAGAACATACCAGACAGGTCAGGGATAAAGTTGTTGAGAAATTTAAAGCAGCCTTAGGCTACTAAAAGATTTCCAAAGCCTTGAACATCCCACGGAGCACTGTTCAAGCGATCATTCAGAAATGGAAGGAGTATGGCACAACTGTAAACCTACCAAGACAAGGCCGTCCACCTAAACTCACAGGCCGAACAAGGAGATCACTGATCAGAAATGCAGTCAAGAGGCCCATGGTGACTCTGGATGAGCTGCAGAGATCTACAGCTCAGGTGGGGGAATCTGTCCATAGGACAACTATTAGTCGTGCACTGCACAAAGTTGCCCTTTATGGAAGAGTGGCAAGAAGAAAGCCATTGTTAACAGAAAAGTATAAGAAGTCCCGTTTCCAGTTTGCCACAAGCCATGTGGGGGACACAGCAAACATGTGGAAGAAAGTGCTCTTCTCAGATGAGACCAAAATGGAGCTTTTTGGCAAAAATGCAAAACGCTATGTGTGCGAAAAACTAACACTGCACATCACTCAGAACACACCATCCCCACTGTCAAATATGGTGGTGGCAGCATCATGCTCTGGGGGGGATTCTCTTCAGCAGGGACAGGGAAGCTGGTCAGAGTTGATGGGAAGATGGATGGAGCTAAATACAGGGCAATCTTGGAGGAAAACCTCTTGTCAGCAAAAGACTTGAGACTGGGGCGGAGGTTCACTTTCCATCAGGACAACGACCCTAAACATAAAGCCAGGGCAACAATGGAATGGTTGTCCCAATTCACTGGTATCCACCAGATGTCCATTCACGGTTATCCACCAGTGTCTGTTTGACTGTTATCCACAAGTGTCCCTTCACTGTTATCCACCAGTGTCCCATTCACTGTTTATCCACCAGTGTCCCATTCACTTTGTTATCCACCAGTGTCTGCTTGACTGTATCCACCAGTGTCCCATTCATAGTATCCACAATGCCCGATCATCGTATTCCACCAGTGTCTGTTGACTTATCAACCAGCCTCCCATTAACTGTATCCACCAGTGTCCGTTTTGACTGTTATCCACCAGTCTTCCATTCACTGTTATCCACCAGGTGCGTGACTGTTATCCACAGTGTCCCATTCACATTTATTCACCAGTGTCTATTCACTGTTACCCCAGTGTCCATTCACTGTTATCCACCAGTGTCATTCACTGTATCCACCAGGTTCCCATTCACTGTTATCCACCAGTGTCCCATTCAATGTTATCCACTAGTGTCCATTCACGTTATCCACCAGTGTTTGTTTGACTGTTATCCACCAGTGTCCCTTTCACTGTTATCCACCAGTGTCCCATCACTGTTATCCACCAGTGTCCCATTCACTGTTATCCACCGTGTCTGCTTGACTGTATCCACCAGGTTCCACATCACTAGTTATCCACCAATGTCCCGACACTGTTATCCACCAGTGTCTGTTTGACTGTTATCAACCAGTGTCCATTCACTGTTATTCACCAGTGTCCCATTCACTGTTAACCACCAGTGTCCCATCACTGTTATCCACCAGTGTCCCATTCACTGTTTATCCACCCGTGTCCCATTCACTGTTTATACCAGTGTCCCATTCATAGTTATCCACCAGTGTCCGATCACTGTTATCACCAGTGTCTGTTTGACTGTTATCCACCAGTGTCCCATTCACTGTACCACCAGTGTCCTGCTTGACTGTATCCACCAGTGTCCCATTCATGTTATCCACCAGTGTCCCGATCACTGTTATCCACCAGTGTCTGTTTGACTGTTATCAACCAGGTCCCATTCACTGTTATTAACCAGTGTCCATTCACTGTACACCAGGGTCCCATTCACATGTTACCACCAGTGTCCCATTCCTGTTATCCACCGTGTCCATTCCTGTTTATGGGACACTGGTGGATAACAGTGAATGGGACACTGGTGGGTAACAGTTAATGGGACACTGGTTAATAACAGTGAATGGGACACTGGTTGATAACAGTCAAACAGACACTGGTGGATAACAGTGATCGGGACACTGGTGGATAACTATGAATGGGACACTGGTGGATAACAGTGAATGGGACACTGGTGGATAAATCCTATTGTGATCAAACTCCCAGCAGCCCCTCCCAACCCGTTCCCCGTTTCGCGCAATCTCGGAACGGGAGCTTAGGGGGGGCTGCCGGGAAGGGGGCCGCAGCAGGTGGTCCGGCAACCCCTCCAACCCCCCCGCCACCGGCCGCTATCCCGGGAGGGGACGGGAGAGCACGCTGGGGGGGGTGGAGGCTCCCTCCAGCGGGGCCCTGAGAAGGGCCTTTGGGGCTTAGGGGTGTCCCGCAGTCTCGAACGGGACCCCCTCCCCGGCCCTTACAAGGGCCCTTGCGGCACTGACAGTGCCTTTGGTGGGGTCCCGCAGCTGAAACACGGACCACCCAGTGCGGCTCTTAAAGAGCCCTTGGGCGACGTGCTTTTTCTTCCAGTCCCGCGCGACACCAGCGCCGCCGGCGGCCGACCCCGAGGGAGGTAACCCCCTTGCGCCGCCAGGGGTAACCCCTGGGCGGGGCCGCCGACCTCAACAGGCCGATGTTGCCGCGTCTTGATCCGACGCGACGTCTTCGGGTGGCGACAACCAACCCCACTCAGGTCGCCGATGCCAGGCAGACTCACGTGCAGCTGCGGCCGCCAGTGAGCCCGCTGGCACCCGCCGGCCTCAGCGGAGCCGATGTTGCCAGCCGCTTCTTTCTTCTTCTTCTCTTCCACGCCATCTACTGCGATCTACTGCGACTTGCTTTACATTAACCAATCAATTTCAAAACTTTCCAAAATCTGATTGTTATGTAAAGCAAGTATTAAAAATTGACCAATCAGAAACGGATTATGGATTTCTGCAAACCTATATAAAGAGGAGCTTTCGCGCGCGGAACTCAGATGCCATCGCAGTAGATGGCTGAAGAAAGAAGAAGAAGCGGCTGGCAACATCGGCTCCGCTGAGGCCGGCGGTGGCAGCGGGCTCACTGGCGGCCGCAGTGAGTCGTCTGGCATCGGCAACCTAGTGGGGTTGGTGTCGCCAGCCCAAGACTTCGCGTCGGATCAACGAGCCGCAACATCGGCCTCGTTGAGTTCGCCGGCGCCCGCCGGGGGTACCCCTGCGCCGCAGTGACCGTTCCGGTCGGCGGCCTCGGCGGAGCTGGTGCGTCCGCCGGACTGGAAAAAGAGACGTCGCCCAAGGGCTCTTTTAAGAGCCCACTGGGGGTCCCGGTTTCAGCTGCGGGACCCCCACCAAAGGCACTTGTCAGTGCCGCAAGGGCCTTGTAAGGGCCGGGGGGGGGTCCCGGTTCGAGCTGCGGGACCCCCTAAGCCCAAAAGGCCCTTCTCAGGGCCCGCTGGAGGGAGCCTCCACCCCCCACGCGGCTCCCTCCCGTCCCCATCCCGGGAGCGGCCGGGGCGGGGGCTTGGAGGGGTTTGCCGGGAGGGGTGCCGGGCGGTGGTCGCGACCACACCTGCTGCGGCCCCTTCCCGGCAGCCCCTCCTAGCCTTCCGTTCCAGGATTGCCGCGAACGGGGAACGGGTTGGGAGGGGCTGCTGGGAGGGCGGCGGCGGCGGGTTGGTCGCCTCGCCGCGGGGGGGTGGTGGGCGGGTAGGAGCAGCGTGCGGGAAGGATTTTAAGTCCCTTCGCGGCGATACTATACAGTATCACCGTGAAGGGGCTTAAAATTACCGCAGCACATCGCGGCCGCGATAGGTATCCACGGGAATACCGCTCGCCGTTCGTTATAAATACGGCGATAGCGCTATTTTCGCGGCCCGCGCGATGTGCGGCGTAATTTTTTTGCGCTAACACGTTCCTTTATAAATATGCCCATAGTGTCTATATTGTGTTATATGAAATGAGCAAATTAGCAAATTTTGACTGTTTTTTTACTTTAAACCTTGTACAGTGCAGACAGAACATACTGCAAAAGGAGATACAGCTATGACATTGCTTCACCGCTGTGTGGTTAACTGTCGCATTAGTCACTTAACTGCCGAAAATAACATCGGTTGTGTGACTTTTACTCCATAGCAGAGCATTGCACCTCTCAGTGCATCGTCCAGAATGCATCTCTTATAGCTGGGCAGCCAGCCAAGAAAAAACAGGGGTAAATTGTAACTAGAAAGGGAAAGTTTAAGTATAAACTTTGAATATGGCTTGAAAGGCCGCATTTTAGAAGGGAATATGTGTGTTTTATGTTGTGAGTAAAAAACAACATGTGAGGACATTGTTGTTTTTTACTCACCCTTTTAATATGGCTGTCACATAAATTAAAGGTAGGCCAGTTGGTGTGTGTTCTCATGTCAGGTTGGGGATAAAAGGATTTTCATTAAGTCAATTACTTGAGAACTTTTTAGAGAAATCTTAAGACATTTGGGAAGACAGAAGTAGTTACTATATAATGTATTAAATAGATGTATAATAGAATAAAGAGATGAGAACAGAAGTTTGATCCTGCCTGTTTTTTGCACACCAAGCCACATTAAAATGCACATTCCAATTCTTCTCAGACTTTTTTTCTTTGACATCGACTCCCATACACCCATAAAAGGGCACTAAACTGACTTGTTTAAAGGGTCCCTATACTCTCTTAAACAACTTTACATTTTCAAAACTACAATTTAAAGAAGTAAAATGGTGGTACTCATATTTATCTGTGATTGCTTTATTATTAAATGATTAATGTTTACTGAGTGACTCCTAATTGCCCCACCCTCCCTTACTCACTGCCTCCTTGTAGTGTCTGCAACACTTAAGTTCTGCACAACCTCACCATGACCACTGCTCAGCTTACATATCTCCCCTCCCTCCCCCCTTCCTTTTTTTCTCTGCTGTCTCTCTCTCCAGAAATATACTTTCCGGAAGCAGCAGAGAGGGGCCTGATTGCAGCCACGTCTGTGATTGGCTAGCTGGCAGCTTTAGGATGAAGGAGTGTAAGTATGTTTCTGGGGCTTGTTTTACATAACTAAATCGGCGGGTTGGGGTGGGCTGAGGAGCCCTATACTATGTAATATCCTCTTTTAAGGTATGATCAAGGAGCCTGAAGGGGTCCCTGCGCATGTCACAGTCCTCCATGAGAACAATAAAAAGCAGGGACCGGATGACACACAGACTGCTCCTACCTTTCACTTTTTGCAACTTTGTACAGACACTAATGAGAGTCACAGGGAGCAAGGAAGAGGTAAGGAATTTTTTTTGAAGAAGTGGGATCTTGCTATATCTTAAAGGTACACTTTTGAAAATTTGAAACCCTTTAAAGTAAAGTAAAGATAGCCTTTAACACTTTTTTTGAAATGAACTCTATGATTCCAGGGAGGTAATTGGGATTGTTTACAAGCCCCAATCTTTGAGGTAAAATATCACTGTGCCTGCAGTCTGGCGGCTCCTCTCCTCAACACAGTCTCCCTCGACACTCCTTTCTCTCAGCTATTCCTTATACAGCATTCACCAACTCTGTATAATACTTACTTTATTAATTGCTAATCTGTTTTTTTGTAAAATCAATACTTATTCTTATACATATGAACAAAATATCAGAATTATTATCTTCCAGTAAAGCTAGGTACACATGTTTCAATTTCTGACCGCGACCGTTCGAGACTTTTGACCGGTCATCCAGGAAGAAGGCAAAAGCAGCAGCGTCCGACATTTACCGCAACCATGTGGTCCATAGAGGACTGCACGACTGGTTGTGGTTTTTCCGACCTGTCCGATCCTGCTTTCTTCTTCGATCGACAAGGAGCGATCAGTCGGAGCCACCATACTAATTCAGCACAACCACTGAAACACTGAAATGTCTGTCTGGCTGATTATTGTTCGTGTGTACCTAGCTTTACTGCTGTAGAAAGGGGATAAACATTCAACATTTAAAAACTTGGATTTGCTATTACAAGGATATTATTATTAGTATAAAGCCAAATACAATTATACAACCTATAACTCTAACATATACTTTAGTGGCGTGTTTGAAGGGGTTACTGATGCCTGCAATCCCCCTTTTCTGCTTACTCATGAAGTCAGCTGTTTTCTCCTTGGTGCCCATAGTTTGTTACATAGATTTTACAGTGTCATTGAGCTGGGAGTGAGGAGCATCATTTTTTGTTTAAAAAAGTATCTAGTCTGTCATGTGATTGACAGCAGCATATGTAGATACCTGTATCAACATTAATCCTGTAGCTGCCTGGGTGATTGCTTAGAGTGGGTTTAGATGCACCACCTGGTGGTGGTTGCAGGGGTGCTTATGAGTCAAATTTGGAAAAGCAAGGTTAACGTGGCTTCCTGTTGTGGGCATGGATAAACACTTTACAATTTCAACTAATGGTTAACAATCAAAAGGATTCTGGTGGATAACTGGGAAAGGGATCTGGTGGAAAACTGGGAAAGAGATGCTGGTGGACAAAATCAATGGGAGTCTGGTGGATAACTGAAAGTACACTGGTGGATACAATAAAAGGATGCTGGTGGAAAACAATCATAGGGAGTATGGTTGATAGCAGTCAAGGGATGCTGATGGATAAATCAAAGGAGGTTGGTGTATAACAGTCAGAGAAGCTAGTGGATAACAGTCAAGGAGATGCTGGTGGATAACATCAAAGGAGGCTGCGTGGATACAGTGAATGGGACCCTGGTGATAACAGTCAAACAGACACTGATGGATCACATTGAATGAGACCTGGTGGATAACAGTCAAGGGACCCTGGTACATAACAGTGAAACAGACATTGGTGGATAACAGTGAATGGGACTCTGGTGGATAACCATCAAAGGACACTGGTACTAAACCTCAGACACTGGTGATAAAAGTAAAAGTGACGCTGGTGGATAACAGTGAATGGGACACTGGTGGCTACAGTCAAACAGACACTGGTGGATAACAGTCAATGGGACACTAGTGGATAACAGTCAAAGGGCACTGGTACATAACAGTCAAACAGACACGGTGGATAACAGTTAATGGGACACTGGTAAATAAAAGTCAACAGTAAGCTTGTGGGTACCAGTCAAAGGGACACTGGTACAAAACAGTCAAACAGGCACTGGTGGATAACAGTCAACGGGACACTGGTGGATAACAGTCAAAAGGACACTGGAAATACAGTCAAACAGACACTGGTGGATAACAGTTAATGGACGCTGGTGGATAACAGTCAATGGTAAGCTTGTGTATAACAGTCAAAGGGACACTGGTACATAACAGTGAAACAGACAGTGTGGATAACATTGGTGGATAATGCTGGTGGAAAACAGTGAATGGGACACTGGTGGGTAACGTGAATGGGACAGGGTGGGTAACAGTGAATGGGACACTGGTGGTAACAGTGAATGGACACTGGTGGATCAGTCAAACGGGACACTGGTGGATAACAGTGAATGGGACACTGGTGGATAACTATGAATGGACACTGGTGGATAAACGGTCAAGCAGACACTGGTGGTAACAGTGAATGGACACGGTGGTAACACTGAATGACACTGTGGATAACTCAAAAGGACACTGGAAATAACAGTCAAACAGACCCTGGTGGATAACAGTTAATGAAACACTGGTGGATAACAGTCAATGGTAAGCTTGTGTATAATAGTCAAAGGAACACTGGTGCATAACAGTCAACAGACAGTGGTGGATAACGCTGGATGAAACAGTGAATGGGACACGGTGATACGTGAATGGGACACTGGTGGATAACAGTGAATGGGACACTGGTGGGTAACAGTGAATGGGACACTGGTGAATAACAGTGAATGGGACACTGGTTGATAACAGTCAAACAGACACTGGTGGATAACAGTGAATGGGACCCTGGTGTACTATGAATGGGACACTGGTGGATAACGGTCAAGCATCACTGTGGATACATGAATGGACATGGGTGGAAAACAGTGAATGGGACACTGGTGGATAACAGTCAAAAGGACCACTGGAAATAACAGTCAACAGACACTGGTGGATAACAGTTAATGAAACACTGGTGGATAACAGTTAATGAACACTGGTGGATAACAGTCAATGGTAAGCTTGTGTATAATAGTCAAAGGGACACTGGTGCATAACAGTCAAACAACAGTGGTGGATAACGCTGGATAAAACAGTGAATGGGACACTGGTGGATAACAGCGTGAATGGGACACTGTGGATACAGTGAATGGGACACTGGTGGGTAACAGGATGGACACTGGTAATAACGTGAATGGGACACTGGTTGATAACAGTCAACAGACACTGGTGGATAACAGTGAATCGGAACACTGGTGGATAACTGAATGGGACACTGGTGATACATCAAGAGACACGGTGATACAGTGAGGGACACTGGTGGATAACAGTCAAACAGACACTGGTGGATAACTGATCGGGACCACTGTGGATAACTATGAATGGGACACTGGTGAATAACATGTGAATGGTACAGCTGGTGGATAACAGTTGTAAAGGGACACTGGTGATAACATGAATGGGAACACTGTGGGATACAGTGAATGGAAACTGGTGAATAACATTGAATGGACACTGGTTGATAACAGTCAAACAGACCACTGGTGGATAACATGATCGGGACATTGGTGGATCATATTAATGGACACACTGGTGATACAGTCAAAGAGGACACTGGTGGATAACAGTGAATGGACACTGGTGGATAACAGTGAATGGGACACTGGTGGATAACAGTGAACGGGACACGGTGGATAACAGAACTACAGCTGTGGATAACAGTGAAAATGGGACACTATGTGGATACCAGTGAATGGCGACACTGTGGAT